>NMRB01004039.1:0-32498 GCA_002633025.1 Notospermus geniculatus | reverse complement strand
CATTCGGAACGACCTGAGGCGAACTGCTTATCTGTCACTGGGCGGCGCATTTCACCTCGGACACAAGTCCAAGGCAGACATATTGTTTATCAACAAACCCACGTGACCGACCGTGGAACTATTTTGGCCGAATTTTGGCCTGTTAAGATGTTCAACCTTATTTGCTGGATTATTTGAGCCATATTATATAATATTATATATAAACTTACCCGGTATCTCACCCAATCTGCCAATTATTGATCAATAACGCAACGTTTTTGTGTGCCCTATTTTGTTCATGCGCAGGTGTGATGAGGCGAACCGCACAATTACCTGCAGAAACGAACGGCAATCGTTGCGCGTTCAAGATAGCTGCCTTGGATTTGTGTCCGAGGGGAAATGCGACCGTACGGAAATTGCCGAGCAGTTGCCTTCGGAAGTTCCGAATGTCGCTTTATACTACTAAGGGAGACCTCTATTGACAATGTTTGTAAACTACCACTTATCAACCTCACTCCCGTAGAGTAACTCTCGTTCCTAAGGTACCCGCGTATACATTGCATTGTAATACATGTAATACATTCTCCAACACTGGGGCGAAAGGCAAAACTACGTTATTGGAGAATGATGTAATCATCGCCGGTGGCGCCGGTGGCGACAAAAAGGGGAAATACCGTGGCCCTTTAACACGGAGACTAGGGATACAGGAAACATTTTATTCTTCTACCGATATGTACGTCAGAAGTGCAGTTGGTACATGAAAATTTCATTCTTTGGACGTTTTCTGCAGAAGTGCAACTTGGGAGTCCTTATATGAAATGAAGCTTAATCGATTGTTTGCCTGTCAAACCTGATAGCTTAGTTCCGGGGCTGACAGCGCTAAATCTGCGAATAAATGATAAGGTCATTAAAACCGAAACAAGAAATTCAACTTCATATTAAAAAAAACATATCGCAATGCAAGGAGCTTGCAAGGAATTGTAAATTAGACATGAAATTTTCTGATGAAATATTGAGGCACATATTCTCATAAAGGAATCAAACATAAAGGTTCAACTTAAAAATTTAGCGTTTTATAAATGTGGGCAGTATCCCTTTAAACCTCAACAGATTTGCATTCTGACTCTTCCATATGATAGGCAAGACCCGTCTGCATGTTTACTACTGCAAATTTTGTTGAATTCAGACTTGTTGATCTTATGATACAAAATGACTGAATTAATGGGAACCCCACGAACGATGAGAGCGCAGGGTCATCTGTGTACATTTGAATAGGCTAACGTACATTTGCACATGGAACACTAATTGTGCTGAAAATAGCTCTGTTATGCTCAGAAATGGAATTCAAAGCATCAAATTGACAGGTTCATGTACCCCTTCACCACAGAAAAAGTTGAAGCTCCTCGCTACGTAAAGCCAAAATTCAGGTAGTGAGAGACATCTGGTGGCAACACGAAGTGTATTCCTTATGATATTCTGTAACACTGTCTCATGACTAGCTGCTTTTCGACCAATGTTTCAACACCATGAGCACATGAATTGCAGATTAATTACAACAGTTCTCCGCGGTTTATTTGCATATAACGTGACTATAAACTGCAATAACCGAGAAAGCCATCCCGTTATTGCTTTAATCGGCCGACCGACTGCTGAGCATATAAATCTTTCTTGAAATGTACTGGTAGCCTTAGAGATTAATTTCGCTTGGGGTGTGGTAAATTTTGCAGCGACTGTTACAAATAATAAAAAAATTATGACATGTTGCTTTCTGTCATGTTGCAACATAAGTCTTTTTTCCTGGTCTTTGCCTGTCGGGTACGCGAAACACCTGTTGAAAATACCTGTTGAAACACCTGTTGAAAATACCCGTGTTTTTCCAGACCCGTGTCAAACCCGTGTGAGCGAAAAGCCCGGCGAGAGGTCACACTACTACATTGTAGTTAAGTAGCCCGGCGACAGGTGCGCTGCATGCACTTACTCTTCGGTCATTTCTGTATTGGCACACATTGTTGGAGGTGCGAAAACGACGTCACTTAATGGCTGCGCCATCTGTAGCAGTGCTGAGAACTAACGAAAACACGGGGATTTGTAAAAGCACGGCGAGCTTGCCGTGTTTCAAAAACCCGTGTTTTTCAGACACGGGTTTCTTGAAGCCCGGCAATGAGGAGGTAGCCTAATTTTTTCTACCATTTGATGGCGCTGCGACCGTATCCACTTTTCCACTGTGACGTTGTTCGGAACGTCAACGTCACACTGCTGTGACGTTGTGGCTTCATGCTCGCACCGCACATTGCCACGGAGATGACGTCCTGAAGACAATGAAGAGGCCTGATATGGTCGCAGCGACATCTTTCCGTGGAGAAGTGGCGACCTCCTCATTCGTAGGTGTGACCACAAAAACCCCGGGGATTTTATGTAGTGTAACCACGGCTTATATCAGTAGGCTAGGGTTTGCCAGCACCTTTTTTGGTTCCGGTTAAGTGCGGCCTTCAGCTGCCAAAGGTTAACCCTACCCTTTTCCTACCTGCAATATTATCATTAAAAAATAGAAAACGCATATTTACATGATTCTGAAAGGTATTCATTGGAACGCACTCTCTAACACCATTCATTTTAATTGAATAATAGGCTACTCATTTCATGGGTTTAGAGATACATAGGCCTATAGGTCTCTTAAGCTTGATTCATACTTCTACGCCGTAATGTTGCGTAACGTAATTTTCGTCCGTACGTATCTCGATGACGTTACGCTGACGTCGTGGCGTCACGACGTCATTACGTACGTAGATGACGTACCCGCAGACATTACGTTGACGTTGTTTTGGGTTACGCTACGTAGAATACGTAGGGAATCCGCATGGGTTGGGATGACTTTATCTTTTTACGTATACGCAACAAAGCGCAATAGGCTGTCGAGAAAGATGTTGCTGATTTATAGCAATTAAGGGTATTCACACTTGAAGCAGATATCTTAGGTTCTAGTCTCATGACTTCCCGCTTCATCTCAACGTGATTTACAATGATTTAGCATTTCTGAGCTAGGCCTACATGTAGGCAAAAGTGGCCATCGCCCACAAGATGTACTGGCACGAAGAAAATAAAAACAAAAGTCAACCTTTTTCATTTATAACTATAACTTGTCCGGTCATTTACATTCTCAATTCTGATCGGCTGAGAGGTTTCATTCCTCATGACTGTGGCACGGGGTTTATTGCCCCATTTCTCCGCAATGCCGGGCTGGGTAAAAATTGACATAGGGGGCCTACCACATATCAATCGATTTGTATTTCTTGTCGGAATCTAGTAAACCATGTTCCATCACAATATTCCTACTACCTCTTGATATTTTCTGTCAGAGTCAGACCGACGAAACGGAAACATCGGCGCCTGTCACCTCTGAGGTAGGCCTACCTGGTCCGATCCCCAGTAACAAATTAATTCCGTGGAAAAAATAAATTCGGCAGAAAAAAAATTTAAATGCTTCTTCCGTCTGCGGAATAAATGTTTTTTTTCGGGGAAAAAACTTTCATCCCGCGGCAAAATCCGTCAGAAAAATATCAAGAGAAACTAAAGAGGTCAAACATTGAAAAAACATTGAATGTCTCTTAAAAGGCCACCATACTCAGCTCTCGATTCTGGAATTTTTTGTAAATCTCTTGATATTTTGACACATGCACCCACTGCACGGAGTAGCGCCTGTACCTACAGTGCGTGGTTCCATCACTTGCCCAGTAGAAGCGCTGTGTGATTACGTGCACGGCGCAGGATACAACGAAGCGGAAAGCATGAATCATTGTGCGTACTGACGTAGGCCCGACGGGAAAATACGTTTACGTACGTCATCACACGGAATGCGAAAAAGTATGAACGACGCTACGTAATGTGCGTACGGGAAATTATGATGACGCCGCACAGCGCCGTACTGGTTACGGCGTAAAAGTATGAACCAAGCTTTACACATATTTTAATATTTCACTAGTGTTTCTTGTCAGCAAAGGGTTAGGAAACTGATTCAATGGTAGAATACATTAACGAACGAATGACCACGACAGCTGCTGCTGTTTTTATGAAACAATACTGATTATTCCACAGTTTAATGTTATTTTAAATCAATGCTCAGTGATCTGTTTAGTAAAAGCAGATTATTTGTAAAGTTCCCACCACATGTATAGGTAGATATCTACAGTGATGTGTTTCAATTGAATTGTTATACCGTGATTGTCACGAACAATGGTAGGCCTATGAACGTAAATGAATTTACATGTATGTACATGTACATGTACATGTACAGTGGTTTTTATTCTACAAAGCATACTTATATGATTTGTACATGAACATGTAGTTTTCGTGTACATGTACATATCCTGTACATGTACCGACTGTATTTCGGCCTACCTGCGCGAGTGCAGAATAGGCCTATGTGGGATATTAAAGCTGAACTGCATGAACGAAAAGCCCCCATGCGACGAGCAAGACGCCAACGCCCTGCAAACACCTCAAACGAAGGCTCAGAACAGAGGCCAGGAGGGCGCCACCTTATTTGTCTTCGAGCTGTCAAGGTGTCAACATCCTCTGGTGAGCTCCTGCTGAACACTTTTTTTGAAAGAAAAAAGTTCGACCCAGCTGGGAATCGAACCAGCGCCCTGTTATCTTTGTTCCACGGTCTTCCCCATTTGGCCACCGATCTTGTTGGCAGGCTTGTTGTGTTTTGTCTTATTCATATTATTACGCAAGTCGAAGGGCTACGTCTATGACAAACACAAATCATGTCTCTGTCAGCTGGCTCGTTGGCCGAGTGGATAAAAAAGAGTAGTGGATTACAAATCAGAAGGTCGACGGTTCGAATCCCGTCTAAATGACTATAATTTTTTTCTTTGAGTAGTGTAGGAGGTATCCGGAGATGTTGACAGCTCTGCTGCCCGCAGACAAATAAGGCGCCCTCCTGGCCTCGTTGGTCTATCATGTTCTGAGCCTTCGTTTGAGGTGTTTGCAGGGCGTTAGCATTTCTCTTGCTCGTCGCATGGGGGCTTTTCGTTCATGCAGTTCAGCTTTAAGGTTTATGTATAAAAAGTGACTCGAAATCTCGAATTTTTTACGCCAAAAATCTAGCTAACTGCACACTAAAATTGGAAAACAAGGCTCGGGGGCCCTAGGGAGCCGTCATAAGGAGGTGGCCCGAGCCTTATTTTCTCCATTTAATGCGCAGTTAGTCAGATTTTTTGCGTCAAAAATTCGAGATTTCGAGTCACTTTACATAACCCTTAATACATCGTATGCATTGGGCGTTCAACAATGTTGGCGAGTCCCAAACAGGGTAGGCCTTCTCCCGAATCAATAGGCCTATGTAGATTATGAGCGAGATTCATAGTTCTGTCTGAGATTGGCACACNCCACGTGGGTGCTAAATGTAATCGAACATGCCGAATCGCGCGGAATGGCAACACCGAGGACGTTTCTTGATGAGAATGTTTGTGTGTGTTGCAGATCTGTAAGAAAAGCTCAAAATCATCGCCGTTTTTTAGACCGGGGAGAATGACATTTTACTGGAAAATGGACTTCTACAATGGACCGAGAGGATGCTACATAAAACTCTGTAGGCCTAAACAACGAAGGGTTAACGAGGGTAGATCTGTAGGGAGGTTTAGAAATCAAACGATAAACGTAAACGTAAACGACAACGTTATTTTTGTACCTAAAAAGAATATAAAATCTGGTTAATGTGTAGCATGAAAAATAACGTCGTCGTAAAGTTAACGTTTATCGTTTGATTTCTAAACCTTCCTATTATCACATGAAGCCCTCAAGGCATCCAACTTCAGCGACTGTACACTTACCCTACATCTCCTTCTCCTTTTCAGAAATGGATATCAGACCGACGCATTTGCTGGTCGCGGTGCTGGTTTTGTCCGCTGCCATGGTTACTGGTAAGTAGCACTGTGGATGTGCATCACCCGTTGCTAGGCATTGTAGGTTGGAGTAAATGGCCTAATTTGCACCTGATCAAAGAGGAGCCGTGGTTTAGGACGCTGTTGCAGTGTGGTTTCATCGAATTAGTATCCGCCTGTACCCTAAAATGTAAAATACATAGTATCATAAAGGAATCAAACATAAAGGTTTAACTGCGAACGATTAACTGAGGGATACACTTCATTGTGTTGCCACCAGATGTCTCTCACTGCCTGAATTTTTGCTTTACGTAATAGGCAGGGGCTTCAACTTTTTTTATGGTAGTGTGGTACATGAATCTGTCAGCTTGATGCCTTGAATTAGTGTTCCACGTGCAAATGTACGTTAACCTATTCAAATATACTCAGATGACCCTGCGCTCTCATCGTTCGTGGGGTTCTCATTAATTCAGTCCTTTTGTATCATAAGGTCAATTAGTCAGAATTAACAAAATTTGCCTATCATATGGACGAGTCAGAATGCAAACCTGTTGAGGTTTAAAGGGATACTGTCCACACTTATAAAATGCTAGTGCGAGTTGAACCTTTATGTTTGATTCCTTTATGATAGTACATGTATACACCTACATGTAAGTGTATACTTTGTTGTTGCAATGAGTATACACCGGCCTAGTGACATGAGGGCACGTCCTTAACCTGCATGTCATCGGGGACACAGCGAACTTACTGCCCGCTTATTGGCTTTAAGGGTCATAAATGAAATTATGTTCCTCAGCACCAGGGAAAATTTCAACTAAAATTTCCTCTACCATGTGTCCCAATAAATTATGTTGGTTACATTTATACCACCAAATAGGATGAAGGGGTTAAGGGGAGGCCTAAATACTGGTTGTGATGCAATGACTGGTGATCGACGACCGTGACATGAAGTAAGGCCAAACCAATGAATTCTTCGGTAAAGAAGTAAAATGACAGGTGGCATACTGGTTCATTACATTTTGTTCCTCATACCAACTCTTACATCATCCTGTGGTGTCCTTCAACCTGAGCGCCATCAATTTCAACACACCTCTGGATTCTTCGTCTCATGGAATGAAAGGAGTCACGAACAAGGTTGTTTTGCCGTAAGCCGTCAACCTCTGCTGTTATCCGTTCGCGCAACTCTCGCATATCTGCTGGCTGTGGCACGAACACACGGTTCTTGAGGTAGCCCCAGAGACAAAAATCCAGAGGTGTCAGGTCTGGTGAACGTGGAGGCCACTCACGTTCATGACCGAGCGCAATAACGTGAGCTCCAAAACGTCGCCTAACTTCAGCAGCATTCTCAGTTTCTTGATACTGCAACACCATGAAGGTGCGCTGTTCATTTGTGTAAAAAGGCATTGATCCAGTGGCACTCTGAAGTCAGACTGATTTGGCTTGGCCTACACCCTAAACCACGCCCTCGCGCTTGAATGACCAAACTGGGCAAATGGATAGGTCTATTACATGTTACATGTTAGGCCCTACTTTAACCATTTGATCCAATTTGGTCGTAGAAATGTAACCAACATAATTTATTGGGACACATGGTAGAGAGATTTCATCTACATGTAGCTGACCATATGCATGTCACATCCCAGTGCCGTACGAGGTGCCAGATCCCAGAACCGTCCCCAGATCTCGATTTATATGCCAACTAATGCCATGGTAATTGCCTTTCACGCCGGTATTAAATCTCTTCTGAAGCTTTGACGGTGACAGATGCTGAATATGATGTGCAGGGACAGCGCAAAGGTCGTGTTATGAACCTCATCATGAGCGTGGGAGCGGGGGAGGTGGGTTGCAGCATGATCTGGAGTGTCTCAGAGTCGGCATTCACACAGGCTCTATGGCTAGCGATGACCGACCTCCGATCATTCAGTTGTTGCCTGGAAGCAACCATTCCAAACCAATCCGCCGTGTTATGTGCTTTAATCACGGAATCTACCTCGTTTGTTGATGACCCGAGGCCTAATGTCTGCAACACTGAAAGTGGATCTACTATCCAGTGCCTTTACTCCGGGATTACGATCGCCAATACTGAGTTTTCGCCAAGCCCCCGAAACGCCAACGCGAACGTCTATCCTTTTGTTCGGTGCTCTCTTCGTGGCATCGAACAATGCGATTAGCGTTCGCGTTGGCGTTTCGGGGACTTTGCGAAAACTCTCTATTATAGAGTTTTCGCAAAGCCCCCGAAACGCCAACGTGAACGTCTATCCTTTTGTTCGGTGCTCTCTTCGTGGCTTCGAACAATGGGTTTGGCGTTCGCGTTGGTGTTTCGGGGGCTTTGCGAAAATTCCCTATTGATAATCGTCAGAGCTTACAAAGGAGTGTCGCAAATCAGAACCACCAAAACTTATCAGGTTCAAGATTCGAAGTCTCACTGCTATTAAGGCCTAATTGGAAAACATAGGCCTACATGTACACCATATTCAATTTTAGGCCACCCGAATCCCAATAAGTCACAAGCACAGGTTTATTTCGCAAATCGTAAACTAGGGTCCGAGGAAGCTTTCGATGTTAATGAGGATGAGGTCCCAGAGGATGCTGCTGCTGCTGATGATGATGATGATGAGGAGGAGGAGGAGGAGGGTGTGTAAAACGAGAAATGTAGTGCATCACGATGACTTTTCTAACCATTCTTTGTGTGTTTTCAGCACATCCTCCACTCTCTATCCGTCACCTTATCCTAATTTTTCACAAGTTTTAACCATGGCGTTTGGTGTAACAATTTGGTATAACAAAAACTTTCATCAGAAGTAGAGTTGAAAAATGCCCCTTGAAGGGATCATCGAACCCGACTGCTATGACATTCGATCGAGCCCCCTCAGCCCGATACTTTGACACTTATCTGAGCTGTGCCCTTTTCCAATACTTCTACAGAGTAAATGCTTTCTAACCAATGGGGATATAGCAGGGCCGTATTTAGCGGGGGGGGGGCTAGGCTAGGGGGCAGTTGCTCCCCCCCGAGCCAACCAAAAAACGTGATTTTCATGCAGATTTTGGGCAAAAAAACGGCAAAAAGAGGTCTTCTGGCCCCCCCGGCCCCCCCAGATAGGCTTTTGCCCCCCAGGACCAAAAAGCTAAATACGGCCCTGTATAGCTAGGATAGAGGGCAGCACATCGTAACTAGGGGCCGTATGCATAAAACATCTTAAGTGTAAAATTTCCCTTATCTTTTGTTTGGAACAATAGTTTAAGGGAAATTTTACACTTAAGATGTTTTATGCATACAGCCCCAGGTCCTGGGGGCCCATATTCATAAAACTGTACTTAAAGGTGCTCTAGTTCGAATTGTAAACATTGTGGTTTGTTTATTTACATGGTTGATTATAATAATTATTTTTCCTCGGACAGGTGGCAGCACCGTGTATACCAAAACATTAATGTTATGTATTTTTATATCTATCTTGATAAATATTCTTGTAACTGAAATATATTTATGATTTTACGCTGAAAAACAAACAAAAAGTTGTGAAAGGCGAGATTTAATTCGATTTTATCTGATTTGTTAGTACCAGAAGTTGACAATAGGTGGCACACCGTAATGTTTACAATTTGAACTAGAGCACCTTTAAGTCTAAGTGTGACACTTATCCTTTGTTCTACACAAAAGATAAGTATCACACTGACTTAAGTATGTTTATGAACATGGAACCAGTTTTGTTTTGGAAATAAATCGGTACGGTACCTGGGTGTCACTTTCATTTCAATATTTTTAACCACTAGTGACACCTATTGAGGCAGTGGTCTATGGTCCCCATTTTCGTAACGCACTCTAACAATTTCAGAGTCCTTTCTTATGAAGCACAGGCAAAAGACCAAATACAAGTACAGAAAGCATAGGTTTAGATATTACGGTAAGTCTTGACTGTGTTATTGGGGAGGTTTCGAAATCAAACGATAAACCAAAATTTTACGACAACGTTATTTTTCATACTGCACATTAACCAGATTTTGCATTGCATTTTCGGTACAAAAATAAAGTTGTCGTTAACGTTTACCTTTATCGTTTGATTTCGAAACCTCCCTAGTGTGAAAGCAAGGAGCGGCGTAGTCCTGGGGAAGCAAATCGAGAGACTTGTCTGCTGTTGGTCGTGGTTTCTGTAACCATACTACACTTTTAGAAATAACAGAGGATTTTACAGAATATTCCTGCAACAGAGTCTCAGGGACTGGATCTGTAAAATTACAGAGGTAATGAGAAATGTTAACAGAGACTTGACTGGAGGCTGACCAAATTATATTTTCATACGTTCTCAGAAAGCATCATTATGGAAAGTCCAATTGTGTCCAACCAATACAGGAAAACATAAATCATACCATATGCAAATTTACAGGAAGTTCTGGGGACTCTGCTGCAGTTTCTGTAAAATTATTACAATAATTTCTAACAGTGTATAATCCTTCTTTGTGGAATGATAGAAACCAGGCTGACGCAACCTCGTCCCCAGGGGTATAGTTCGCTTTCTGACAATATGGCGGTCGCGTCACTAACCCCTGGCATCAGCTTCGGTTAATAATCCAGGAATCTTGGACTAAGTATAGGTGGCAGCACGAGTCAAAATAATCAATTTGAAATACTTACTTGTGCTTTTTAAATTCTTTTTACAAAAAAATCATCAAACCTGGATATACATAATGTACATATCCTTCTGGTTTGATCCAAAATACATGTATTTTGAAAATTTCTTTGGGTATATTCTTGGGTATATTTGACGGTTTCCCGTCAACCAATCACATGCGTTAAATCGAAAGCTGATGCCAGAGGTTAGTGAGCGAGTGGTCCGAGGTTGTCTGAGCGAACTATATCCCTGGGGACGAGGTTGAGGCTGACGTAGATTCCTGTCACATCACCTGATGGATATCTTATCGAAAAAGGTGCATAGACGAGTTTGTCCAATCGTCATTTTCATAAACAAATGACGCTTGGAAGAACGCCATCTAACGATACTTTGGCGTAAATTAGGCCATACATAAAAATAAAACTTGTTTAGCGTCCCCTCCCGACCTGAAAAATGCCAAGACCCCTGATTTTTTTTGTAATGCATTTTCCATTAAAAAATTGCCTACTCTAAAATTTGAAAATAAAAAAAAAATTGTTTTTGACCTATCTTTTCAGCTAAAAGCTACTAAAAATAAAAATCTCCCTCCAGACCCTGAAAAACTAAACCTCCCGGACCCTAAACAAGTAATTTTTTTATCTGGCCTTATGGTTGATTTTTATGAAAGCAAATGAATTCGTATATCACGTAAATAGATCGAAATATACAAATCGTACACGATCAGAAACACATTACATTACATCTGGTGCTAATATTTGTCAATAGTATGAATTATTATCTCTGGATGTAACACCGTAATATAAATCATTGCCAGTATTTGATATTGATATGAATTTAACGTGTAATCCAATACAGATGACGATCGAAATGACACGAGGATTGGCGTGGTCCCAGATGAACAGAGGCTGTATCATTACCTGATGGAAGGTTATGAGAATTCTGTCCGACCGGTTATGAACGCGTCAAAAACAGTAATCATCAAATTTGGACTTCGGCTCAACCAAATTATTGGCCTGGTAGGTTGGACAATGGGCCGAATTCATAAAAACTAGCATTTGCTTTTTCTGGGCTTTTTCTTGAAGAGGTATTTATAAAATTTTGCTTTTGCTTCATAGAACAAGCAACTCCCTATAAGAATTAGCAGATGAACCATAATGTTAGGGCTCCGAAAATACTCTAAATCCTCAGATTTAAGGGTACACATCGAATATTCAAGCCGACGGATAGACCACGCCCCCTCAATCACACTATAAAAGGGTTACATAGTTCTATTCAAAGGCATGGCCAATGGGCTAGTTCCGCGCACTACCGCTGAGGCTGAATGACATCCGGCCGACTTCAGTATGATCAATTTCAAGGTCTCCACGTTCGATTGATTCGAATGACGGTTTTGTGACTTTCACACAGCGTGTTCCAGAAAAACGAACATTGTACAACGCTAAGAGTTTCGAAACGTTTCTCGATAAGATAGTTCAAGTGAATGAGTAGTGGGCTTCGACACCGATTGGCACAGGGTGGTCCAAAGAATGCCGCATTTTTTTTTCATAAAAAGGGACTTTCGTATTTGTGTCCAGCAAAACCAGTAGTTTGAGGCAAGGGTAAAGGGACACCTGCTGACAGTGGAAGAAATAGACTTGGTAGCAATTTCGTCATGGGTAGACTGCTCAACGACATACGAGTACTTTTGCCGTACATGTACATTTTCAGTGTAAAAGGTAGTGTTAACGCGCGCTAGGGATCGTGTTATCGGAGCCAGTTCTTAACCTTCGTGAAAGCACTCTTACATGACAAGTCCATAGTAATAAGCGTTACTAACGTTAGTCTTAGGATTTCTTAAATTTGCATTCCGCAAACTGGCATTTATCCCAGAATTCGCCCTAAACCTTCCACTCCCAATAAATCAATTTACCAATGTTGACATTTTTGGAGCCACCCTGTATAAAACCGCGGTCGCAATAGGCCTTCTCACCCAGTGGGATCAATTTCAAATCCAGACTACGTATCGATTTCAAGAACCGGCAAGCGACAGAGCGAAGTTCCTTCAGACATTCACAGAGCACCCAACCTTAGCCATTCACGGTAAAGTCCCTTTGTAAAAACATGCATATGAAATAATTGGGCGGTCACGCAAGGTTTTAATGAGGTGGACACTTGTACCCTTAAATCTGAGGATTTAGAGTAAATAAGTTCAACACCCTTGATTGACCAGTAACGTCAATTTTCTGCAAGATATTAGTGAGGTTTCGTAAATAGTGAGGTTTCGCAAATCTGACGAAATACGAGGTACGAAATATGAAATTGGACTTCATTTCCATGACCCCCAATGTATTTCCGGAGATGGTTGGTACCACAAAAATCGCCTTCTACAAGAGCGTCTTTTAGCCCATAACGTTAGACTGATAGAGTTACGGTGTATGTTAAACTTTGAAATTTATCTCTCGTTTCCACTTCGTACATACGAAGTGGAAATTTATAAATTCAAGGTGTACCATAACTCACTCGGTCTTACATGATATGCTAAAAGACGCACTGTCAGCAGGGACATTTGTGGTACCAACCATCTCCAGAAATAGTTTTGGTCCTGGAAATGAAGTTGAATTTCTTAACAGGGCGTTGTCCTGTGTTTCTTCAATATTTTTTTCTCTCCCAGGATGAGCGCCATCAGGTCCTCACCACCAACGTCTTTATTGATCAAGAATGGGAAGACGAGAACTTGAAGTGGAACGCAAGCGAATACAATAACATTAGATCGCTAAGGGTACCAGCACATCAAGTATGGCTGCCGGATACGTTTATATTCAATAAGTAAGTGTAAGATGGCGGAATCTAAAGAGACCAAACAAAATGGCTGTCGATTGTTTTTATTGTGACGTGATATTCCATATTGCGACTAATTTGACTAGGACAGGCAACGTCAGAATAGCCTTACCTGGGCCATTGGCATTCTGAGTGTTGGCTCAGTGGCCAACCACTGCATTTGATCTGTTTTCAACTACATAATTTAAAATGTAAACTGGAAATATTTAGCATTGTTTTGAACGTTGCATCAGAAATCTTTTCACTCAAAATGCACATGCATGACATGTACTACCTGTTATATAATAAATGAATGACATCTTCCAATCTGTCTACTGCATATGCTTACTGTTCAGCATTTATAGACTAGATTTGAATTGCTTCGCTAAGGCTTCCTTTAGGCTTCCGTTACATAGAAGTATACGGTATACGAAAACGCTGCATGGTTAACAAAGGCTTCCCGAGGATTCACGACCGTGAAGCCATTACCGACGTTTTCGTATACCGTATACTTCTATGTAGAGGAAGCCTTACAGTAGCACAGCTCTCATTCCGATTGTAGAAGCCATTCTCCCGTGTGCTTCGTTTTAGAGCTCATGCCTATGATTATAGCTTAGGCTTTACCCGCTTGCATGTCTTTCTTGAGTGTTGCTGCGTGCTCAGTGTAAATCAACTTGATTTAAATGTAATCCTTGCGTATTTTACACGTACACTATTCTCACTAGACAGAGCCAATCTGATAGTTAGAAATTGACGACTTCTTGTCTTTCCCCTTTTGCTTTCGCACGAACCACCTTTGTCAGTCACGGGATGCCAACTGCTGGGTGTTAGATAAAAATATCAAATTTGGAACGAAGTGATCATTTTTTGGTACGAGTAGGCTACAGATATCCATTGACTGAAGTAAAGTTTATCATGTTTATAGCAAACTTCCAGCAGTAGAAATGTGGGAGTTCAGGTGTAACATCGGTGAGTGTTTCTGTAGCTCAGTGTTCCCTAGCAATAGATGCGACCTAGAATGGTTATTGTTGGGTTAGTTGCCGCTTAATCCGTCAGGAGGGAAACAATAAGAAAAACACAGAAATACGGGGAACACTGATCGACGTTACACCGGTACTTGACTGTTTTCCACTGCACGATACCACATAGTCAATAGGGAGTTTTCGCCAACCCCCGAAACGCCAACGCGAACGTCAAACCCATTGTTCGAGGCCACGAAGGGAACACTGAACAAAAGGATAGACGTTCGCATTGGTGTTTCGGGGGCTTTGCGAAAACTCTATATTTGAGTGCCGCGGCTGAATTTTAAAACTACAAATTTGTATATTTATTGTTTTACATCTGAACCAGAAAGTTGGCTTGCCGGTTTTACCTTGCATGATCGCTTATTAGCAGTAGCGCAACTACATGTAAACTTCCTTTCCCCCTTTTCTCCAATTTGCTTATTCTAAGACGTTCTGTTAGTGCTGACGATGGATCGACCGGCTTCATGCAAGGCGTACACGTCCTTCTCGACGAGAACGGAACAGTCCTCTGGCCAGTGCCCGTCAAACTGAAAAGCTCCTGCAAAGTTGACATCACCTACTTCCCCTTCGACGACCAAGTCTGCATCCTTCGTTTCGGTTCCTGGATCTACAGCATCTACTGGATGGATTTTATAAGCACCCACGAATCGGCTGACCTTGACCTCTACGTTGACAACAGCGAATGGGAGCTGCTGTCGGTCTCGTTGGAAAAGAAGGTGGAACGAACGACGACAACCAATAGCGAACCGCGGGTCGACTTGACGTACACGCTGCACATTCGCAGAAGGACGTTTTATTACATTTTTAACATAATTGTGCCATGTGTGATGCTCTCTGTCTTGACATTGTTGACATTCTGGCTACCGACGACCTCGGGGGAGAAGGTGACGCTAGGACTCTCTGTTTTCCTTGCCTTCTCTATGTTCATGTTGCTCATAGCAGAGGAGGTCCCTGCAACATCAGAATCTGTGCCACTTATAGGTAAGCCACCCCCTGATATTTTAGCACTATCACAAGTAAAAGAGTAAGAAATAAAAGTGGAAAATAAGAAGTGGGAATTTTTTTGGCGCTTTTGCGCGAATTTTTCAATTTCTCAAATTGGGATAGAATCCCCCCTCCCACTCAGGGGCCAACCATACCGCATGCTCGTTCCAATTTTCTCAGGAAAAGGGGTCATTTTCGGCAGCACTGTTCGGGAAAAAATTCCCGAAAAACACTTAAAATAGGGGTACTTTGAATGACTTTTCTCCCGAAAAATTCTTTAAAAGGGGGTCAATTAGGTTCTCTGCCCGAAAAAAATAATAATTGGTATGAAAGTCCTATTCTCAATCCCAGCGACGAGTTATCCCTCCCGTTGTACACGCGTCTTTCGGGTCGGGCCGCGCTTATCATTTACCCGGCATTTACCTTATCCCCAACGAGTACCTCATGTAGAAGTGTGCGTGTGTGTGGGGGGGGGGGATTTTTTCCCATTTTGTGAAATTTTCTTAAAATAACATGACATTTTGTCTGATTGTTCAGGCGATATTTTTCAAAATGGGAAAAATATCCAATTTAAGAAATTGAAAAATTCGCACTAAAAGTGCAAATTTTCCCACTTCTGATTTTCCACCTTTATTTCTTACTCCCTTAAAGCGAATTGATATCGAAAAAATTTGATTTAGAAATAGAATTTGAAAGGGGACGAATTTTTGGGAAAAAAAACGTAAACAAACTTCTCCAGAATGTCAACAAAGAAATGTTCGTGCATTCTGATTGGCTGAAATTTTGTGTTTACAAACACCAGCCAAATGTAAATAAAATCCGCTATCACTTCGCTTTAAGTGCATAAAAACGAAGAAATCTCCCATCTAAGGCACTTTACAACTTCTTTGAAGTAGCTGAACTACTGATGACCCAACAATCGGTTTCGTCTTCACTAATTCTACTGAAAAGGATGGGACCTGAGGGGAAGGTGAAATCAAAGGAAGAGTACGCCCTGTTCTCATTTCTGTTTCCACTCTTGTATTTCAGGTATTTACCTTACCACTGTCATGACCATGACATCTGTATCTGTCATTCTCGCTGTCATTGTTATCAACGTGTATAACAAGGGGTACAAGTTTCGCCAGGCTCCCAATTGGCTCCGGATTGGCGTTTTAAAATATCTGTCGTTTATCACCCACATGCGACATGATATTGAGAAACTTGCCAAGCTAATAACTCTGGTAAGTCTTAAACCAAGCCTTCACCCTCAGTCTGCATTGTGCACACACAGGCTGCAGGAGACTGCTTGCGTGAGACTGCTTTTGCACAGACTGTGTAGCCGTGGAACGCCATCACATCGGCCACATTTGGCCGACGTGTACGTCCGCGACCTCATCACATCGTAGGAATAAAATAAGTCCAAGTTACTGGCTTAACATTCTTTGTTTAAAATGCAAAAATATTTTCAGATTTTTTGTGAATAATTGAATAGCAAGTACAGGCATTGACAGATGTTTATCTACACTTTGTATCTTGAATATTTCAAATACCACCGAACCAATTTTGATGCGGTTTGTTGCATATGAAAGGAAAACCTGTTGGTCACATTTCTGCATCAAAGTTTTGGTAATTTCGAAATATCAAAATTATGTAATTGCTTGTCAGAAAAAATCTCGAAAATCAACACCTTTTATTTTGTGATTATATTTTCATTTTTATAGTAGTTCTGATAGAATGGAAGTTTCTAAGGATTTTGGTGCTAGTTTCATAAAAATCTATCGAGTGGTTACTGAGATATTTGAGATTATCAAAATTTTGATATTTTGAGATTTTCGCGTTTTTCAAGAAATTTTCATACCATTGGATAAAGCTAACATCAGATAACAGGTTTACGTTATTTTGAAACTTTTTGGGGTTAACTGTGCAGAAATACCGTAATATCAAAATGTTGATATTTTTAAAAAGGGGCGTAAATTCTAACCAGTTTATGCGAATCATCCAAAATTTCCATAATTTTATGATTTGAGGTCAGCTCTATCTACTGACACCAAAATTGTGTAAAAAATCGTGAAAATCTCAAAATATCAAAATATTGATAATCTCAAATATCTCAGCAACCACTCGACAGATTTTGATGAAACCAGCACCAAAATACTTAGAAACTTCCATTCTGTCAGAAACACTATGAAAATAAAAATATAATCACAAAATAAAAGGTGTTGATTTTCGAGATTTTTTCTGACAAGCAATTACATAATTTTGATATTTCGAAATTTCCAAAATTTTGATGCAGAAATGTGACCAACAAGTTTTCCTTTCATATGCAACAAACCGCATCAAAATTGGTTCGGTGGTATTTGAAATATTCAAGATACAAAGTGTAGATAAACATCTGTCAATGCCTGTACATGTAACAAACCTCATAATAAGCGAGGTTTATAGGTATTTTGATCCTGGAAACTACAGGTGATCAAGGGATCACATGATCAGCCAGAAAGTAGTTTGCTGTGAATCACCCGACGCCATCTTGATTGCCCACAATTCTGTGAGCACGGCGTAACAGATTGGTGCGAGGTAGGAGCGCCTTCTGTTGTAACAATTGCCTCAGTCTGTAGAGGGAATCTACTCTTCATTCCACATCCGAATGGCGCGAGGTTTATGAACGATATCTCCGCAACAGCTGGGTCAAATTTGACAAAAATAGGCCATCAATCAATCATCTTACATCTTGTTGGTATCTTTCTGGTATCTTCATTTTTCGTATACGTCCGACACAACGGGTCCCTTTCTCAAAACCCAATTCATTTGCCGCGATGTTCAGTGCAGTTTACACGTGCGCAATGCATTGCGTCATTTCAAAATGGCCGGCACATTGGCTGAAAACACGAACTGTGATCGGTGAAAAAACTTCTTTATGTGAGATTTTTAGGGAAAATGACAGCGATGATGCCTGTAGCGACAAAAAAGACAAATCGATTGATGTATGGTATGTCAATTTTGACCCAGCCGATGCGGAGATATCGGCTGAAAACCTCACCCCAATCGGATGTGGAATCACAGGAGCCTGTACAATGTACCTTAATACTCGTGGACACTGACGTATTATAGGCTAAGTGTGAATACATGTAGTTATTAGGCCTAGTGTCGAAAGTAAGGGTAAACGTGAGGGTTAGGTCCCCTACCATATATCTCAAAGATTATATTTAGGGATGCTGGGGCGAACGGAAAGGGGTGCTCACCCATACGTTCGATACTGGGACTTCTAACAGCTCAAAATTCTATGAGTAATAAGGTACAGGCTCCTGTGGTGGAATGAAGAGTAGGCTAAGTCTGTTTTCTATTGCCTGCACGTATTTTGACTAAACAAACCAAACTCTCTTTTGTTAATAGCCTGAGGAAGTTGAGGAAGAGAAAGAAAAGGAATTGTCACAAAAGGACAAAGAGAATGCGGCAAGAAGGCTGAACAACCGTCAGGTTTACCCGACCACACGATGGGAATACAGACGAGCAATGGAGAACCGCCTCAGTGATGCGTCCGACAGTCCGTGGAGAGAACGGAGTCTCAACAGGCGTTTTCAACAACGACGAACGTACGAGTCAGGTGACCAAGGAAATGACGTCATGGAGACGTCATTGATAAACGATCAAGATGACGAGAATCAAAATGTAAACAATGACGCCGGCGATTCTCGCCGTAGTGAGGTTGTGAATGAAGCGCCATCTGACGACAGTGAGTTCAGTGACAAAAAAGTCGAATTCATGCGACAGAAAGTGATAATCGCCGAATGGCAACGCATAGCTGCTGTTATTGACAGGATGTTGTTTTGGGTTTACTTTTTTGGCACAATTTTTGCTTACGTCACTATTTTGTGTGTAGTTCCTAATTCAAAGCCGACAATTGCGCGTGAACCAATATCCTTCCACGCCGGTGTAAATGGAATGTAAACCCATGCCGCCCCCGACTCCCACTTCGACTCGGAATCCCAATGCGTGCGTTTCAAAAAGTGTTCCATCCGACACCAGAAAATTTTCACCATTCTTTCGTCTACTGGTGAAAGGCTGTTTCTTTAAACTCTACAATATTCATGTCAGATCTAGGTATCATGGAGCTCTAAATTATGGCACTACAAACTAATTGATCTCGTAACCCTTTAAAGTCTGACAGCAGAAAGTAGTTTTGGTGTCGGACGGAACGATAGATTTTGCTGGTAAGCTCAATATTTTTTTATACCCTCCTTCAAATGAGTGTACACTGTATATCCCAGATGGAGAAACTAATAGTTAAAAGTCTATATCAAATACTACATTTGATTTTTTGGAAAATCAATGGCACAAATCTTTGTGATCATTTCAGAGTTAAATTTTGCCCCATTTTCTTGGGTGACCAATTTTGAAACGCGCCCTAGGTTGAAAAGGTGAACAACGGTCCACCACACACTCCCGAGCATCCATGCTGCGATTCGCTGCGCGTCGTTGATGTGGTCTGCGACGAAGGCGTAATATTTCTGTTATTGGTGTTTTTTTTGACAACTTTTATTCATTCTGCTGAAGGCTTGGTCAAAAGGGGCCCGTTCATGTAGGTGTTCTTAAACTTACTACGTACTAAAAGCAGGGCTCCCCGGCCAGTAAACGGCGTTGTAGAATATTTTGTTTTATTCTGATAGACAATATAAAGTTAAGTTTTCTCAATTAATGGTTTATGCTTTCATTTGTCAAATCCCTGCTGTAATATCCACGTCCACATGGGAGGGACATCGACAAGAGCCTTTGCAAAGCCCCGAAATACCGGTGCTAACGCCAAAAACCATAAGTGAGGTTTCGCAGGTGTGACGAAAAACGAAGTACGAAATACGAAATTGGACTTCATTTCCATGACGTAATGTATTTCAGGAGATGGTTGGTACCACATATATCGCCTGCTGCAAGAGCGTCTTTTAGCGTATGACGTTAGACCGATAGAGTTACGGTGTATATAAAACTTTGAAATTTATCTTTCGTTTCCACTTCGTAGCTACGAAGTACGAAGTGGAAATTAAAAAATTCAAGATGCACGATAAGTCTCTCGGTCTTACATGATATGCAAAAATACATGAAAGACGCACTGGCAGCAGGGACATTTGTGGTACCAACCATCTCCAGAAATATATTAGGTCCTGGAAATGAAGTTGAATTTCGTACATGTATTTCGTACTTCGTATTTCGTCGGATTTGCGGAACTTCACTAATACTGTTCGTGGATGGACCGCTTTACGAAGAGCACACCGAACAAAACGATAGACGTTCGCGTTCGTAGGCTTTGCGAAAACTCTCTATTTATCGACCGGATTTGTTTTGGGCACAACATCAATCACATAAACACATGACGTCATGTCTGTTAAAGTTTGCCCCGCCAGTTATGTACACAGCTCTTTAGATGATTACGAATGAGGACACATCGAAACCAACTAGTGGTAGAAGGGAATACTAGTACGTACCATTGTTTTAGTCTCTGACTAATGTTCGATATCAGTTTAATCAATGATGCATGTACTGTACATGTACTTTCAATGCACGTTTTCCCTTGTCGCCCATTTGGCATTCGGCTTTATCACTCAAGTAGCAGAATACACATTATTTTGGGTTAGTCCACTTGAGATGTAGGCCTAGGCCCTATTTTTTCTGTCAGTGTAGGCCTACCAGCCGGTATGATCACGACTGATAGAAGGGCGGGAGCCCACTGAGCAAATCTATCACACTTGATTACCGGGAAATGATTCAGATATAGTTTTATGACGAATGATAATGCGTCATAAGACATGATTATTAACAGAAGGGGTAACAACGCAGAAAAGTCATAATTGAGCTTCATGGGAGATGCAAGCGTATAACACATTAAAAGTGGTTCTTCTCTCTTGGAGTATTCTACATTCAGTGATTTCAGGTAAGTTCCATGCTCAGAGCTTCACATAGACTATTTCCAATAGCAAATTGAGAATGTAGAACGATTTCAAATGCGTTAGCACTGCACAACCATTGTTTTGTCTTCCTGTACCGTCCAGGCTACAGGACTACTACACGTGCATGTTCATGCACATGAAGGATCGCCCTCTGCTGAACTTGAAATTGCACTTGTGTGATTTAAGTAAATGACATAACTATTAGCGAGGTTTTGCAAATCGGACGAAACACGAAGTACGAAATACGAAATTCAACTTCATTTCCATGACTTGTTTCTGGAGATGGTTAGTACCACAAATGTCCCTGCAGCTGGTGCATCTTTTAGCATATCATGTAAGACCGAGAGAATTATGGTGCTTCCTGAATTTTTAAATTTCCATCTCGTATCTACGAAGTCGATACAAAAGATAAATTTCAAAGTTTAATATACACTGTAATTCTACTGGTCTAACGTCATACGTTAAAAGATGCTATTGCAGCAGGCGATATTTGTGGTACCAACCATGTCCTGAAATACATTACGTCATGGAAGTGAAGTCCAATTTCGTATTTCGTACTTCGTGTTTCGTCATATTTGCGAAACCTCACTCTTTTCAACAGCAAACTGAGAACATAGAAAAATTATAGATGCTTTAGCATTTCACAGACATTGTTTTTGTATATACATGTATACGGTCCAGGCTACACGACTCCTACACGTGCATGTACATGTACATGAAGAACAACAAAATTCCAAACCCTTTTCAGAAACCACAACATCGAAGACAACATCTGAAAGACCCTTAACTACTGCAACGTCTACCACACCGACCCCTATCGACGGACACTCGAATTCGTCCAAACCGTCCTCCCCTGCGTCACTAGGGCCGGATCTCACTCCAGCGCCGAGCTCCGAGACCAATAGCACTACCAAACAAGTGGTATCACAGACGTCCAACGCAACAAGGACCACAACATGGTCATCGACGTCCAACGCAACAAGGACCACACCATGGTCATCGACGTCGAGCCCTGGTAGGACAACGTATTTGCAATTCATAAATGTACCAAAACCAGTTTTCAAAAATGCGAATGCATTGAATTTCGGATCCCAGCATACATCAAATCAGGGAAGACCACTACACGCTAGATGGCGCCCTACATTGTATATACATGTATTTGAATAGCAAAACAATTATCCTTTAGCGTGTTCGAAAACTTACTCGCCGACACCGGCTTGGCACGACAGCGTTTTATTTACCTGAAGTTCTCAAAGTCGGGCCTGTCGCGCCAGGCGCTACTGTAACCTCTGGTTCCCTGGGCGTTTGGCGGTGGCGCTGGCTGTCGATTCGTACACGAATAACCAGTGCAACCGTCGGACCCAGGGAACCAGGTTAGCGCTACTACCCCCCCCCCCCCCCCCCCCCCTGCCCTCGCATACATCGATCCATCGGCGTGCAAAAGAAATAAAATGCTGTCGTGTCAGACACAGTAAAGTGTCATGGCGGATAATCAGCCACTCATAGTCCAGTGCAAAATGGGCGAAAAAAAGTCCCGTGGGATTTTTGATATGAAATTTGCCGAACTGTCTAAATAGATAGAGAATGGCTTCCTGCACATGACAAACTTTCCCGGCACTTCCAGAAATTCTTTTGACGCAAGTTACGGTCCATTGAATTTTGGGAACTGACTTTATCATTGGACCCAAGAACTGAGCTTTGTACAGGAGAATGAAACCCGATGCACAGCTAACTTTTGAACGGTTGGATTTACACCCCATAAATGTATTACCAACAAATAGAAATACGGGGCTTCGTAATCAAATAAGCATGTTTTTAGTAGTTTTTAACTTGTTACTTTAATTGGAAACGGCGTTTTTATGTATTTTGACCGATTTTATGCTAATTTACATAAAAAACGTCATTTCTTATTACTACTGAAAACAATTAAGAACATGCTTATCTGCTTCTTAGGCACCATGTTTCTATCTGTTTAGCGGTCAAGGTCAAGGTCATACTTTGATAATTTGATATATCTCTGCCTATGGCAGAGGTGGAAGCATGATATCACCCACTATTAGGTTACTTAGGATGCCCATTTTGATTATGCAATGGCCTTGATGATCAGAGGTCAAGGTCAAGGTCAAACCTGATGATTTGATTTGAGCACATCAAAATGGCTGCCAGCAGGCTGCCTATCATGCCTGTAAGGTCCTCTTAACAAGCGGGAACCATCAGACATTTACAATGTCATCTTGTTGACAGTTGTTTCTTGACATGTAGCCTACTCAATATCAAGCGCCGTTTTGAGAAAAAGGCGAAAGAAGGATTTTAGTTTAATGGGAAATGCATTAGACAGCCAAACTTTGGAGGCGTATTCTACAAAATCTGCCGCTTCGAAATCAGTGTGAATAGTACAAAAATGTACATTTCGACCGACTGAATTTGAAAATGTCATTAATCCATTTTAACAATTTTTTAATGGGACCTCGTCCCCCAGGTGCACGTTCACATATTTGCACAGGTTTTGCCTATGACTGGAGCACGGCTTTGCCTGGAGGCTAGATTCACTCTCTTTGGGAGGTACCATTAAAAATCAAAACGAACCCCGCGAGCCATTTGCTTTAAGGAGAGTGGGGGGGGGGGGCAGTGCCCACAGTAGTAACGTACAGAAATTAAGTCTGCAGCCATACATCGTCCATAACCTCTCTTACTTTGGTTTGGTTTAGGTACACAGATATGTCGACCTTAGAACGATCAACACAGGAATACATCACGATGGAATTACCAAAAGAGGGCAGCACTCCATCAGTCTCGTATTCAGTTCCGACCAAACCCGACAGTGGTTTATACGACGTGCCACCACTCGGCAAATACAGCAGAATTCAGACACTGAAGTCGAAAACAGATATGGTCCCAATAAGGAATCCTCTGTGTGATGAATCGTACAACTTGGATGACGATGATTTCAAAGGAGACCGACAGACGGCGCCAAATGATGACGTCACGGAAAATTCCTACGTTGAAATCTCGCGTTTACGGAGTGATTCAAATTTGTATTCGTCGGTATAGTACGCGAGGAAATGAAAATGAGAAATGAGTAGTCAAAAACATTACTTTTTAATATTTCGTTTGCCCTATTTTAAAGTTAGACCAGCTCCGGCTGTTTCCTCCAGGTGGCAGTAGTGCTCACCGGGGAGGGACCAGCCCCAGACGAAGTATTTTCGTAATCACATCCGGGTACCCGCACCCCGATTCTGGGCGCGCATACCCGGATGTAATTCGTACACAGAGCCATTCGTTAAGTCAGAGCATTGATTCAGCTCCTATATATGTCGCAGGAACGCTGATAAAAACACAGAAAATTATTAAAATGTAAATAATATGTGTCATAAAGCTAGATAAGACTAATTTCAGACATTGTTTCAGTTTTTTACTGCGGTATGCTAAGAAATACTTATGGCGCGTTTAATCGACGTCTGTGTGTGAGCGCCACCTGTGGTGAGATGTTGGAATCTTTAGCATAACCAGAATGAATACGTCTGGGGCCAGACTCTGATCCGAGCGTAGGAAGCGGAGTGAGATCAGAGGCTGGCGGTGCGAGACTATTTTAAAGTTGGAAAAAAATGGTCGTCAAAGAGAGATAAAGAGTGTCAAAAGTCTGTATCAACATTCCTAGGGCAATTTATATTGGTTATCGACAATTCTTGTAAAAAAACACTGATCGTTACGAAAATGTTCTTCTGTTGTCGTTTCCTTTAGAGCTCCTCTTTTATGTCTGAAAAAGAAAAGAATAATAATAAGGTACATGTATGATGGAAAAATATAACGGTAGGGGATACGCCCCTATGACAATCACCGTCAATTTTTAGTACCGTACCTATATTGTGATGTGTGTACACTCTTTGACAAAAGTTTATCTCCACCTGATACCTTGAATATTTGAAATATATATATATATGTGTACTTACCGAATTTCCTCCCCTTGTACAGAAATATAGTCTCTGGTCCGCCGACCATATCTTTTAGACACAAGTTGGACGGAAATTTACGGACGTGCTTCAACTCATCCTCTTTGAACGCATAACAATCGCCGTAGTCCCTGACACCGAAGTATACGACGTCGTCATCGTCGGTATGTTGTTGCATGACCTCCGCGTAACAAGGTATTACGACTGACGTGTCTAGACTCCGGAGTTCCATCATGGGGGTGTAGCTGGTCAGTTTTGTACCATGGAGATGAATGGGTTCCTTCTCGTTGGTGGTGAGGAAACAGCCAATGGATTCATATTCTGAAATATAAAGGACACACAGAAAAATATTCATCTCCACTTGAGATAAGTGCTGTCTTGAAGCCCTTTGAAACACAAATATATTGTATTTGAGATAATAATATCTCGAATCGAGAAAGCATCTGTCTAGTGGCAAAACCTGATATATTTGTGACTCTACCTGAGACAAATAGCGTGTTAAGCCTCCCGATACGCAACGTATCTCACGCTTGAGATATCAATAACATCGAATCGAGATATTGGTCATCGCAAATAAACTAGATCAGTGCGGGCCACCAGTTGGGCCTGACGAGATAACAGTGTTGCAATTTGCAAAAAAATATTACAGAAACGCTGACTTACGAAAGCAAACACATAAGAATATTGATAAACTATTGTTTGAAATCTGAGATACAAATTATAGGTTGTGAATGTTTCCCTTTCAGAATTATAAAGACAATAATTGTACAGCGTCGGTTTTCTCTCAACCAATACCATGCAAAAGATTCTCTGTGCTGTGCATTGGTCTACCCTATCAAACTGAACTCTACACAGCTTCTCGGCCTATTGGCTAAGTTGAATTTTAAGAGTTGCGGTCTTTTTGCATTGCGACAGTTAAGCAATCAAGGCCAAATAACTCTACTAAGGGTTGTTGCAACCATGTGGTTGGTTACAAACAACCCAACAGTTGGGTTGAAAGATCCAACAATTGGGGTTGATAAAGAACTCAACTGTCGGGTTGATACAAACAATCCATAAGTTCATATCAAAATGAACGTCATCTCATCTGTCTCCAGAGAAGAGCACAAAATATCATCCAGAATATTTGACTGGGGACAGTCGAAATGAACTTCGTTTCAACTGAACACATTTCAGTCTCAAATAGAGACCACTGTTAACTCATATCGAGACGGCCGTCATCTCAGCTGGCAGATTTGACTAGAGACAGTCCTATCTCAACATGAAACATACGTTATTCGTACTGAGATTCAAAGATCTCAACTTGAGATACAAAAGTAACTTCTTTTACGGACAAGCGTTCAAGACATTTTTATCTCAAGCTGAGATGAATATTTTTCTCATGTGGAAGGCCGTTCTCATTAACAGTTCCAAGTGTTTTTGTCCACGAGTACGGTTCCAGATGGTTGCCAGAACCAAACAATCAAGAAGGACATTGGCCTATCTCGTCTCCTCTCAGCGAACGGGGAACATTGGTCATCACTCAGTAAAACGTACGGTTCATTCCACATCCGAATGGCGCGAGGTTAAAGCGGACTATTCGCGCCGAGTCAAAGATTCCACAGAACAGTTTCCGGAGCGGCCGCCGCAATGCATTTACCAGTTGTTGTTACGAATAAAACGGGTTGTTTTATTATAATTCTTGGTTCACTTTGGACAGACGCGAACAATCCGCTTTAATGAACAAGATCTCAGCAACAGCTGGGTGAAATTTCTCAAAAAATACATCAATCGTCTTATCTTTCTTGTCGGTATCTTTCCGCTATTTTCATTTTTCGCGTACCGGTACGTCTGACACAACGGATCCCTTTCTCAAAATCCATTTCGTTTGCCGCGATGTTCAGTGCAGTTTAACACGTGCGCGATGCATAGCGTCATTTCAAAATGGCCGCCACTTCGGGTGACAACACGAACTGTGATTGCTGAAAGAACTTTTTTTATGTGAGGTTTTTAGGGAAAA
Organism: Notospermus geniculatus; assembly: GCA_002633025.1. Taxonomy (NCBI): domain Eukaryota; kingdom Metazoa; phylum Nemertea; class Pilidiophora; order Heteronemertea; family Lineidae; genus Notospermus; species Notospermus geniculatus. The sequence continues at coordinate 5,355 of NMRB01004039.1, read as the reverse complement.
TGACAGCGATGATGCCTATAGCGACAAAAAAGACAAATCGATTGATGTATGGTATGTCAATTTTGACCCAGCAGATGCGGAGATATCGACTGAAAACCTCGTGCCAATCGGATATGGAATGAAGAGTAGTGTTGTTTTCGGGCGGAGTGCCTCAGGCAAAAGGTGGGCTTCGAACGTTCTCAAATACTTTTCTTACCGATAGAGTGCGTGCCAATGATCTGCAGCAACAAAATCAGGAGGCCACAAACCAAAGTTGACGAACAAAGCATGATCTAGAAAAAAAGGAAGGAAGTGTAGTCAGAGATTTTCGCGGACATTTTGAGATCAAAAGTGGCCTTCAAGTGTACTTAATTACTATCATGAGTGTCGTAAAGTTGAAATGCGTTTACGGAATTTTTTCACGTTTTCAGCATTTATAAGCCTAGGTCACAAATCCATCGGGCCCCGTACGATTTTTCCCACACGGCCGCTTGCCGTGGATTTTGGAGACTGAAACACGGATCTGAGGGCCAATTCATACCTGCTCGCGGACCGTCAAGCGCATGAAACTGATCGCAGGTTTCCAAGGCGTGAATGTGCACACATATTGAAATTGATCATAGTCGGCGTAAAATCCGGACGGAGTATGAACCAACCCTCAGATGAATTATGCCGAAATTGCCTCTCAATAGATAAGCGGAAATTAGACTGTATCAAACTGGGCACCGTAGAAATGGGAATCTTAGCTACGATAGAGGGCAGCACACCGAAACCCGGTCCTATACAATGGACGCCTTTTGTGTGGGAAATTGATCAGGACCGGGATGTCAGTTTCATTTCAATAGTTTTAACCACTAGTGACACCTATTGAGGCAGTGAGCTAGGGTCCCCATTGGCCAAAATGTCTGTTTTACTCGCCGTGCGGGCCCTTGAGTGGATATGTGACGGGGGCGTTACAAAGCTTTTGTGTGAAAAGTACAACCAATAGTCGAATTTTTATACCGAGTTCCAAACGATGACAAACTAAGTTAACATGAGTACCCTACCATTATGCGCATTTTTGCATTTCTCAGCTAGGATTTTTCACAGTAGGCCTAATTGATTCGCAATGTATCTTGGCCTTAAGGTAACACAATCAATGCAGGTATAGGCCTACTACATGTAGGATAGCCTACCAAATGAATCATTAGTCATGATTGTGCAAGAGATTCAGAAAACTACTAACACACCTTTGTCGCTAAAGGGCTCCGCACACCAGCGATTTTTCGAGCGATTTTCTAGGCGACCGGCCTTGCGACCACCGAAGCGACTAACATATTTTCAGTTTTTACAATTTTTGCTGACTCGATTGCGACAAATGCCTCCTTGGAAGATCAGTGATGTTGTGGAAAACATCACTGATCCATCTCAAAGGTAAATATCGCAGGCGACGTAATAGTCGCATCGGTAGTCGCCCCCATTTTAGTCGCTAGTGTGCGGAGCCCTTAAAGCTGTAGTTACACGGAATGTATACAAACCAAAGAGAAGGCGAGCACAAAAATCGACACACAATATGATCAAGTATATAAGTCAATTTCCAGAATATTTCGCAAATTTTCGACCCCAACCGGGGTCTTCTTCAGGCTGGAACTTTACAATCTGAAACTCTAGAAAAGACTTTTCTAGAAAAGACCAGTCTTTTCTAGAGTTTCAGATTGTAAAGTTCCAGCCTGAAGAAGACCCCAGTTGGGGTCGAAAATTTGCGAAATATTCTGGAAATTGACATTATACTTTATCATGTATACAAACAAGATATAATAAGAAAAGTCGTCTCCGAATTTTGCAAATTTTCTCCCCCAACCGGGGTTTTCCTCAGGCACTTTCTAGTAGAGACACCAGAAAAAAGATCCCCATCTTTTTTTCTGGAATCTCTACTAGAATGTGCCCGAGGAAGACCCCGGTTGGAGTCGAAAATTTGCAAAATTCGGAGACGACTTTTCTTATTATGTCATTTTGTGTGCCGTTTTTTGTGCTTTTTATTGGATATCATGTATACATGTACATTATATTGAAGATGTATACATTATATTGAAGATGTATACATTATATTTGAAGATGGGGATTTGGCCTAGTGGTTTAAAGCGTGCTGCCCCTCAGTGCTGGCGATTGATGCCTTATGCGAGGGTCCGTGGGTTCGATTCTGGTAGGAAGCAATGTCTTTCACCTTAGAAACCCGATTCCTATTTCATATGTATACATTATACATGTAAATGAATCCAGAAAGCGTACTTACGTGTTCCATGACGGCAAAGCATCCGCGCCCGGTGTCTCCCTTCCGAATGAGAGGCAATGAATGAAAACAGACACGTGCAGGTTTACGTGGACACAAAGCCGGCCACAAATGTTGCCCGCAATAATTGTCCATCGTAGCCACGCTCGGATTTTGCAATCGATAGATTGATACCAGATTGCACAGAGGCTTTTGTCTTAGGCATCGGAGACCAACTGTTACAAGACAATTGTCATGAACACGTTGTGATAGGTGTAGGACTACGGTCGTACCATTCTGTCTGAGTACAGCATAGTTCACGCATATTCACGTCTGAGATACTAGAATACGTGTCTGTAAAGCAAGGTTCATTGGCACACGGAATTGGTCCGATTCAGGTCCGCAAAAAATCTATCAAATGGACTTCAGCGTTGTCGTATCCGGAAAACTAGGGGCAACCGGACTGAAAACGGATCGGGTCCGTGTGCCAATGAACCTTGCTTTAGCCGCCAGTGTCCGGCCATAGAAGTCGCAAAGATGAGGTTGTACATTGATTTTAGTTACAGAGATGATGCTACAGAGGTTTCCTATGGAAGGAGAACAAACTACATGTACTTCCTACGCCTGTGGAAGGCGAACATAAAACTGCTTCCTACTCTTGTGGATGGAGAATATAAAACTGCTTCCTACTTCTGTCGGAGGAGAAAATAAAACTGCTTCCTACTCCTGTGGAAGGAGAAAATAAAACTGCTTCCTACTCCTGTGGAAGGAGAAAATAAAACTGCTTCCTACTGCTGAGGAAGGAGAATATAAAACTGCTTCCTACTGCTGAGGAAGGAGAACATAAAACTGCTTCCTACGCCTGCGGAAGGAGAACATAAAACTGCTTCCTACGCCTGTGGAAGGAGAAAATAAAACTGCTTCCTACGCCTGCGGAAGGAGAAGGCAAAACTGCTTAAATTCCTACTTCTGTGGAAGGAGAACATAAAACTGCTTCCTACGCCTGTGGAAGAAAAACATACATATAAAAACTGCTTCCTACTCGTGTGGAAGGAGAACATAAAACTGCTTCTTACTCCTGTGGAAGGAGAACATAAAATTGCTGAGATTAACGATTACGACACGTCGTAAGAAAGGGGTGGGTAAACCATACATACAACTATACACCAAGGGTTACTAATTTAAAAGGCCTTTATGATGGCCCGCATAGCTTAGGACACCTGGCGGTGAGGTTGAGAATCGCTCGCCCATTCCCAACCACCCTGGCCCATCTTCGATAATCGAAGGGCGATCTGCTCGCCACTGCGTTACATCGCACATCATCCGTCGAGAAATAGACCGGTCCGCGGCGTATCCGCTGCCTCTTGAAGAGGAGGCCAATCAGAACCGGTGTTGTAAAATTTCCTCGTGGTACAAATAGTGGTAGCCGAAGACCCGATATAAAGTGCAATATGATTGGTCGACCGGTAAAGTTGGCATACGGCGCGGACCGGTCTATTAAGCGGGTGATCCACTGTTGCGGTTTTGGCTTGAGACGGGGTTGCGTTCCCTTGCGATTACCTTATAAGGACTTCCGATTGCCATATAAGGTAACCGCAAGGGAACGCAACCCCGTCTCAAGCCAAAATCGCAACAGTGGATCACCCGCTTTACTCGAAGGGTGATGTGCGATGTAACGCAGTGGTGAGCAGATTGCCCTTCGATTATCGAAGATGCCCTGGCCAAGACGTGTTCCCAATTCCACAGTTGCATGTTGGGTCATTCAGTCCAACGGAAGGCGATGACAATACGACATGATACGTGGTAGAAGTGTCACATGAACGGATGTACACCAGCTGTAATAATTGATGTAACAATCCAAACACGCTGTAATAATACAGAGCAATTAGTTGGTGGTGTTTGCTGTCATAATGAGCGAGGATATCGTCTGTCACGTTAGCCTCTTGCAGGCCACCAGATCTAGACTGATAGGAGAAGGGTTAAACCCGGAAAAAATTAAATCTTAAACGAAACCTGTGTCACTATGTCTGTTGAAAACTCCGCCATCAATCCCATTGGGGAAAAATTTTTGCGCGCTTTTTAAACTTTTAAATATCGTTGACCCAGAACTGAACTTTGTACAGGAGAATGAGACCGGATGTACAACTAACTTTTTAACGGTAGGATTTACACCCAATAAATGTATTACAAACAGATAGAAACACGGTGCCTCTTAATCGAAAAAAACATGTTTTTTGTAGTTTTTAACTGAGTACGTAATTGGAAACTGCGTTTTTCCCTATTTTGACCCATTTTGTGTTAATTTACATCAAACGTCATTTCTTATTACATAAAACAATTAAAAACATGCTTGTCTGCTTCTAAGGCGCCATGTTTCTATCTATTGGTAATACATTTATGGAGTGTATTGTTCATAATTTAGTTGTACATCGGTTCACATTCTCCTGTACAAAGCTCTGTCTTGGGTCCAGTGATAACGTCAGTTCCAAAAATTCAAACCTTAATAAAAATTTTTCCCCAAAGCGGATTTATGGGGATTTTCAGTATGTGATTCCTCACAGTCATATGCATAAAATGACAAAATCTTTAACCCTTAATTTTTTCCAACTTCTGGGACAAGATTGGTCTCTCCTGCCAGTCTAATCAGGGCTTCTGAAAGCTGACAATGCTGCACTCAGGGTTCGATTTTTTGACAAATCATACAAAAAAGGCCAGTGTAACGTTTTTCAGTGTGGTCCGTCTGACAGTGTGATATTACCACGGTGTACAATCAACCTTGCCGTACAGCTGCGGGAGAAAGTTCCGGTCACATACGCTTGGCAAAGCTGAGATTCCAAATTACTATAAATACCATTGCGAAGGGCAAAATGACAGTCCTAGGTGAACGAATACACTATAAAAGGCGTGCTGCTGTAATATCTCCCAGAAATTCGCAGGAGAACGCATGGAAATTCGGCAATTTTAAAATGATCTGTACGGCTGCGGGAGAATTAGACTTCTCCCGCAGCCGTACAGTTCATTTTAAAATTGCCGATTTTCCATGCGTTCTCCTGCGAATTTCTGGGGGATATTGCAGCAGCTAGGCTTTTTTAGTGTATTCACGCCTAGGGTTATCATTTTGCCCTTAG
>NMRB01004038.1:0-46541 GCA_002633025.1 Notospermus geniculatus | reverse complement strand
GCCATGATTGCAATTGTCAGAGCCCAGTTATATTTGACTTCCTCTTCTTTGAACGCCTCGAAAACTGAAATGAAAGATAAAAGTCAGAGATGGAAAATTGCGAGCCAGTTCAATATCATCGACTGCAGATATGGATCATCTAAGCTAATGTTCGTTCGAAGAAGATGCTACGTTTTCAAATCCGCACTTCTCTACGAAGTTCTTAGTTCAATGGCTTCGCCACTTAGGCCGTATATATCAGGTGTTGTTTAAAGGGGCAATCGGTACCAGGGTCATTAGATACTACGACACTGGCAGCCCTAAAGGGCACCACAGACTGGCGATTTTTCGAGCGATTTTCTAGGCGACCGCCCTTGCGACCACAGAGGCGACTGAGCATATTTTTAGTTTTTTTAGTTTTTGTTGACTCGTTTGCGACAAATGCTTCTTTGGAGATCAGTGATGTCGTGGATACATCACTGGTCGACATCAAAGGTAATTATTGCAGGCGACGTAGTAGTCGCATCGGTAGTCGCCCCTATTTTAGTCGCCAGTGTGCGCGGAGCCCTTAAGATCCATGTCACCTGGTGAAGTAGCTAATTCGTCTTACATTCGATGATATCAGCCGCCATTCCGAGGTAGACCATCAGTAACTGAGACAACTCATCTCGCGTCACTTCGCCTTTTGGTAGAAGCCATCGTCCAATGATTAAAATGAAGAGTAGAATCTGTTCAATCATCACAATCCATTGGTTGGGAGCTATCACAATCGGTATGGTCACCTGAAATCAAAACCAGAGACCTATGGGATCGAAGAGAATATTGTGACGACTAATAGCGTCCTCAATGTGCATTTGTTGACTATAGCGTAGGCCCTACATGTGCACCTACACGTGTGTAGAGTTACACGAAGAAGATCTTGAAGATGCTTATGAAGAAGAGAGGAGCAAACTGCCTGGTTCTGTTAATACCTAACAGATTGGTTTTCTGTTGGGATATTCTTAAGCGGCGAAGAAGTTATCTCTCGCAAAATTACTGTGATGACTTTTTATCCATCCTGGCCATCTTCCGACCACTTTTGAAAAAAAATCTTTCGTGCCTAAGCATGCGGAAGCCAGTAGAGCACTGGTAGGCTGGAGAGTGCAATTTTCATATCAAATACATGAAATTACTAAAATACGGTAAATCTGAAACAATTAACACTGAACCCCTTCTCTATGTCTGTGCATCGGTGATAAAATACCGGCTATCTCTTAATAAACACTTATTTTCCCTAATATTTCACATTTTCATAGTATTCCCAAATATTCGATGTGTTACAGATTCGATTGACATACATTAACCAACACCAAAGGACTGGTACTGACAGACTATTAATTAAATGATAATATCCGGTTCGAGGGTATTCGAATGAGATGTAATGTTATTTGACCACTTCAATCAGCTCGTGTTTGACACCTAAAAGACGTTATGTACCTAACAAACTAGTTAGGCTGTTGGCATCAAGGCCAGATCCCATTTATTCACTTGTAAAATACAGGCTAGGCGTCACGCGAACATTCAATAGGTGTATACATGTATGTATTCGAAAATGTTTAGAACGAAACAAAATTCTCTTTTATTTTTATCCTGTTCGGCAATGCTCGGAAAATATTCGGTAGTTTTCGGACCCGTGCCTCCAGGAGCTGCAACAGAGCATCGTCATCACATTTTTTTCTTTAAGGCATTGAAACCAATGATGAAACGGTTTGTTGACTCAAGGAAACAGCAACGCCATTAAGTCTAAAATCAGAAATGATAGGATTGCTACGCTGGTCAGCACCGAGATTCGAACCCACGCGTGGAGGCGTGGGTTCGAGTCTAAAATCAATCTAACTTCTCTTACCCCAGGAAATAGACTTGTAACATTCTCCTTTTCCTGTATTTGGTTGTTGGTGATGTTGGTAGACAATTTTTCTTTCAAATGGATTCTCTCATCCAAACGATGGAGCTCAAGAAGCCAGATACATGGGATGATAGTCACCAGGTACATGAATACACACGGTGAAAACCTGAAACAGCAATACGGACAAAGTCACCAATGATTGTTTTGCATCTCAACGATAGACAACTTGCCAAAGTCGGCCATATTTTTTTCAGAAGGGAATAGCAGAGTTGGAATGTACTTTGAATGTCTGTAGAACCTGTCTATGGTAAAAAAATTGTCTGAGAGGATGCGTTTGGTTGTGTTATGTCATGCTTGGACAATGAATGGCAACGACGTCATGTGGGTGAACTCGTAGGCCACTATCTTTGTTGGAAAGGTCTACTGGCGGTTTTAAAACATGATGTACATTTTACTTCAGTAAATGGCATGAGGCCTTTCTGTCCTTTGGACTGTCCTGCAGCTGTGGAAAATATAATACCCGGTACCCAATACTACACTACCCAGTTGCCACCCAGTACTCCTTATTGCGGCGATTGAAATAAACGTTTACAAGTCAACAACAGGGGCTTGTCAGGTGAATGAACATTAACACATGTTACCGATTAACTATATCATAAAATAATTGACTCGGCTTTCCCATGGTTCACATCTGTGACAACAAAAAGCATATTCTATGCTTTACCTCGCACTTGTGCGCAACATATAGAAGTGATTTTTACAACGAACTGTGTGGTCACATCAGGTTTATGTAAACAAATGTCCTTCAGGAAAAACCAAAGTCATTGTTCTAACAGGGATCCCTTCAAACATTGTACAACGACATGCAGCACTTTGTATCCTTGATTGGCAAAAAAAAGATACATTTCTTCCTCGCCTCTTGACACGTTCGGTGGTTTCTGATGTAATAGCATTGTCTGAATAAGCCTATCAACTGAATGACTACAATCGTCTACTTCTGTACAGATGCTGTAGCCTATTATAATTTTTGAAATTTTTATTTTTCTCCAGTATTTTTGTATTCGTCGTTTATTCACTACATTGTAACATACATGTATAATATGTTCTGTGTTGTTGCCTGTTTGCCCTGCTGTAAAGGTTTATGGTAATAAATTGAATTAGAATTTGAATTTTTAAGATGCTATTTTCTGTAGAACATAGAATACCATCATTCCAGCAGATGTATTACTAATAATCGTATAATTTTCTTAGTAACTACCTTGCTATTTCTTAGTGATCTTACGAAGAATTTTCTAACAAGATTCATATAAGATCTTAGTAAGATTTTTATTTCTTTACTTACTAAGAAAATTATAAGATTATTAGTAAATTTATGTCCTGGGATTTGATGTTCCATACAATTTTGGACATTAGTGCACAAATAGGAAAATAGAGCAGTCATCCGAAAATCTTTTTTAAAATTTTGATTTTTAAATTATTCTGACAATTCTGCATGTTCAGGAACGAACAATAAAGGTGCATCCCGGGTAAACTACTTGTAACGCCTTTAATGCAAACTAGTACAACTCGGCAGGTATTCGATTAAGAAATAAGTTCGTACAAATAGAGTGCAGTTTTTTACACAATGTCCAATCTATTTAAATCAGGGAATAATACGAACGATATTAACATTTTTTGAACTAATTCCGAGTAAACCACACAGCTTGTATTGTTTCCAAACCTGTCTAATTAGGTTCTTCATTATCTTGTCAATATTTCTAGTTCGCAGCTGAATCATGTCGTTATCAATGTTTACCAACCTATTCAGACAATATTACAACCGAGGGAATTTTCAAGATATATTTACACAGAACAGATGGGCCTTTCTGTCGCGCTAGGATTTTTTAACGACGGACGTTTACGGGACACACGAGGTCCACTGTCTTCTACCAAAATCACCTTTTTAAATACCAGGTGTGGTCCTTCCCAATTCAAATCCTACTCTTGCAGCAATGTTTACGAATCTCCTGAGAAATTGATTCAAGATATAAATTTCAATAATGCATTGTCACAGAGGTGTAATTTCCAATGTGTGTTTGATCAGGTCTGTTTACACAGCATTCTCTCGATGGGCCTACGTGCACTGGCGCCACAGGATGGAGAATTTACAACCGAATGTTGTGGGGACCTGTTGAGTGATCACATTGTTGTCCCCTTTTGTTCATGTGATGTAACGAATCGGAATGCCCCTTTTTTCAAAAGGCATGGGTAACTAACTGGTGATGCGTGGGCCCGGCCAGTAATATAACCAGATGAAGAGTTTGCCAATGGATACGGCCATCCTGAGAATATCAGGGGTTCTTAGTGCTCGCTCCCTTCGTCACCGCACACAAACTCCTGAGGTTATTCGCGACATTTCCTGGATTGCCAATGGCGTTGTTAGTTCAGGAAATGTCGCGAATGACCTCAGGGGTTTGTGTGCGGTGACGAAGGGAGCGAGCACTAAGAACTCGTGATATTCTCAGGATGGATGGTAATTCATCTCGACAGAGTGATAATCGAGCCAACTTGGATCTTTTTTACTTCTGCTGTGGCAAGGTCCCGAACAAGTTTTAGCGTTGAGCCTTGGGCTATTTCCCTCTGGACGGGGAATAAACAACCGTACGAGGATGCTTCAATTGACGTACTTTCTACCTAATGTGATGCTTTTGATTTTGTGACCTAGACCCCGATGCAGTTTGGCAAACCCTTTTGGTAACACTTGTCACCAAATGACCCTTTGAATGTTTTTCCGATTGTGGGTGTATATCTTATTACCAATAAAATATTGGCTCACAATACATCTGAACCAATCATTAACACCCGCGCTCATGGAAACTAATTAAGAAACATATGTGGCGCTTAATGCTACTCCAAAGGTCCAAGAACAAATAGTTAACGGCGCACTGCAGTGCCGAGGCCTATGTGTTGGAGGGTCAGTGAAATGCACCAAGAACACTTTTGATTGCAGGACATTTGTTAATCGATTTGAGGCTGCCATTAAATTGCCTTCACGTACCTAGATGGAATAAAATGACCAAAGCCTCGTTGAAAAGCAGTTAATCACGTTATTTCATTGTTTTTTGCATTGTAATGTGCTTGAATGCAAGGGAAAATCTAGCACGTCAAATTCTGGTGAATGTTGACTTGATACAATTGTTGGAGTCACTAGAATAAATCTCATCTGAGCATATATGTTGCAATCCCAAAAAACTGACTTGCTAGGTTTTCCCTTAGGACAAAAGTGCGGCTTTCACAAGTGCTTGGTATGTGTCTAATGGATGATGAAACTGATATCATCAGCCAATCACATGTCGAGAAAACCGTTTCTGCGTGATTCACTTTCCGCCGTGTGCAGTCTCCACGCAGCGAGGAAGTCGACGTTTATGGCGCCAGTTGGAACACACTGTTTTGTAGATAAGCAGCTAGAACTTGATTGAAAATTAATTTTGCATGGTTCTCAATACATGTAGTACACTTTTCCTTTTCCCTTACACACTTACATGTAACGTACATGAAGAAAAAAACATGGTGGTTTTCTTGAAAATTAAAAATTACTCGTGGATAACAGAATGTTGTTGTCTTTCTTCGTGACACTACCATTAATCACCTTTCAAACTAGCAAAATATGCAAGATTTTCATGATTACATTAAACCTTTAAAAGCACTACAACTTAACAAGGCTAAACTGCCTGTAGTGAGATTTTTAATTCAATTGAGATGTTTTATCTAAATGGGATGAAATTGCACGGAAATGCTTAATTAACTACTAGAGTATATATGGTATTTAGGCTGCAAAATGATCTATCTTCATTTTGCTCATTTTCACTGCCTTTCAACTACCGTACTTTATGTTATCAGCTTTATATTTATGATGACGAAATAACTGTGATGATATACTTATGCTGTGATAGTACATCAAGTCTTGGGGAATTATGCTTATCAGACAAACCGTCTGATTAGAAAAAGTTTTCACTTTCAGTATCGAAAGTTTGGGAGCCAACAAACTCAATCGTGAAACTTTATGGTCCGTATTCTAGAAGCCTCCTTAACTCTAAAGTCCACTTTAAGCTTTTGTATTCTGCCCTGCAAACAATACCTAAAGGTAGACCATAGAGTTAAGGAAGCTTCTAGAATACGGCCCTATGATTTTTTGTTCAATTATGCCCACAACTGAAAAATAGTTAACGCACACGTTAGGACGCTAGGGCTTAAGTGTAAGTATCTGAATAAGTATCAGTATCAGTATCAAAGTACTTACCATTTATACTCGTGTCCTCTCCGCACAACCAACGAATAAATGGCTTCGATGAAAATCAGGATCAGTCCGAGTAGGAGCAAATAGTACATCTTGTCATCGTAGGCTATCACCACCCTCCAAGCGGCCACAATACAGTGAAGGGCGAAGACACACCTAGTCAGTATGGCGGTCACGGAGGAGAAGAAGTTGGCGCCAGCAGTATTCTCCATTATTGTTCGCAACCGACTGAATTCCAAGCGACGAAGACGACGTCCGTCTTGCCGGCGAACTTGTAGGGCGTTCCTTGGCCTTTTCCTGCCGCAGGATCGCAGGAAATGTTTTAGGGACGATGACTAAGAGAGTTAAATTTCGAGCTCACTAGACACCAAGCCTGAAACAACACACCCTCGGACCTGCTGGTGTGTATTTGAGGTCACTTTGAAAACTATATCACATAATCAAAATCACACATGTCGGCAGCAAAAACCTGCTTATTTATGTCATCGATATCGAAATCGTATAGGATTACCTATAACCCGCACCCCATGGCAATATGTACTACTAGTCGTAACACTTGAATTTAATATTATGTTTCCAAATGGTATACTCCTATATTACGCACACTGGTTTTTGCATATAACGAGATTGTTGTCTCCGACTGCTTTTTAATCCAATGCTGTCAGAAATTCAGAAAAATACAATGATCACAATGTTTTTTCTGTTACATCCCAACATAAGACCACAATATCCTGCAATTTACATTGAATTGACAGGTCGGGTAATCCATTCCTTGTAAGATAACATGCTGCGAACTTGTGTCACAAATCGTCTAAATCCACAAGATCTCGATTGCACAGTTACGTCTTTGGACACCCCTTTCGAAGATGAAAAGTAATTTGGAAAGGAGTGGCTTTATCAGCACCCCCACAATGTTCGAACCATGCAACACAAAACCGTTGTATGATCCCAGCAGGTCTTATTATCATATACTAACAGCCTATTATATTTCAACTTGTGGTATGTAAGGTTTTGTGTGAACTGGACGACATTTGGTCCATTCCTACGATCAATATTAGACGGCAGGCGGCGGAGTCAGTTTGTATTTTGTATGTTGTAAATTTCAGATCAGTCCTGCTGCCAATAGTCAGGGAACTAAAAATTGAAGGGGCCAAACATTCTAAACAGGTGACGAAGGAATGCAACACATCTTTTATTAAAACAAGCGCAGTCGTAGAAAAAAACCTCCAAAGTACCCCGGCCGGGCACTGAACCCGGATCTCCTGCGTGACAGGCGGGGATACCCACCACTATACTACTGAGGACGCATATAATCGGCCGACACATCAATAGAAAGTGTGATCATCTCAATCGTGGCGACAACTCCGCGTCTCTGGACGTCTGACTTTAAAAAAAAATACTGATGTCCTTTTAATACCAGCCACCGTACGGGTGTGACGGATTCTACCTGTAGAAAATGCATAGGTACCATGCTTTATGTATTGTTAGAGGATACACCTAGAAGATGTGACCAATATCACTTCAGTCGATACTGCGGAACAGCAGCGGAGATCGTGTGGACATTTCGACCAAACTTTGGCGGTAATTGCAATGGACTGAAGAGTAGGGATACTGCCCCCGTGTCCTTCCCGACAACTACCCTCCAACTGGAGTGCTCAGCATGATCAGTACGGAGAATACAATTATTTGTACACGTATGCCGTGCCGCATAGAGAAAAATCTTCAATGTTAAAGCGTGAAACTGAAATCATCGAAACAGCCAACTCTTCTACTTCAAACGCCAACTACCAGTTGACACAGACGCGCAGACGGCGTGTGCAGGAGGAGGTGCCAACAACTAAGGACACTGCCACGCAGTGAGGGATCACTTTCGAATTCTGGTTTGATTTCAAGTGGTGTAAACTGAAAAGAAAGGAAGATTGCACTGTGTGCAATGCACGCATCACAGACACTGTTCTCTCAATCAATGTCCACCCCATCGTGGGCCTCATGTAGGCTACACCGACTGCCCAAATGAACACAAAGACATAATACGGACACTCCCTACACGAAAATGATTTTATTGGCGGCAGAGGCATACAAGAACACGACAGCTGCGTGATTCTGGCCATAATGCTCTGTAAATACCAAGTATGTAATGATGATATTGCCCTATCAATGTATTCAGCAAAAGAATCCCAGTTGATATCACATAGTAAACAAGACTGAGATCTCGAGCGCATTTGTGTGATAGAAATTCTGTGAACATCTACCCACGTATCGGTGAGGTACTTCTACCAACTATGAACTAAAGCCTACAGCTTTTCCCCACTCCACCTTGCGTATGAGCCTACAATCAGAATGCACACCGCCGTGTGCAGTGACTGTGTGCTTTGAGAACTACTGGACCTTCAACCTCCTAACTTCCGGCTGGATCTTTACAGAGTGTATCAAAAGGCTGACGATAGGTTGTACCACAGGTGATGTATAGGCCTACATGTAGGTCTATAAACAAATGCCGCTTTCGTGGTCCCCTACCTTCTGCAAATGGACGACAACTCTGCAGCGGACGGGCCCAGCTCCAATATTTTCTTTGCTCGGTGATACCGCTTCTTTGCGCAGCCAGCGATTGGATGGTGATGTCGTCGACCAGGCAGGACACCGCCTGTTGATAGGCATACTGTATGGTATGTCTCATCCGGCCACCACGGTAACTTGTCGACCAAGGAAATTATGCAATATACCCATTAGGCCAAGTTATGCGGAGGCCTGTGCGGATTACACAACCCTTGTCAGTTTCGTTATGATGTTAGCCCACAGTAGGCTTTGTTGAAATTAAACACTGTATTTGTAATACTCTCTGCTGACAAGGACAAACACACCCAGTGTGTTTGGTGTGCTACTAGGCCTAGGTCGATTCCCATGAACGTGGATATTCAATGGTTTGCGTGTTTTCGGTGAGTTCCAGTGGAGGCCGGATAAGACGTAGGCTTACTACTGGACCTTCGCCCTACTAAAGTCCGCTGTGGAATTGTCGTGCATGTGGAATGGTAGGGGACACGACAGCAGGGGCATCTTCTTATAGACCTCCATGTAGACCTTTACTGTACTTCACCTTTGGTACAACCATAAATACGTAACACCCCATCGTGGGCCGGCGTTATCGACTGAGCAGAGATCCGGCCAGACGTTAGGAGGGCGACAGTCCAGTAGAACTATACAGTTTGCTCTACGATATCTGTGTGTATAATAGGTCACTTGTTTTGACCATCCGAAATGCATGATAACAATGGAAATAACCGAGAATAAACAACATCTATGTAATGCGCCCTCTTACTGCAAAATTAAACTTTATTTCATTTGTTTTCAGTCTACAGTGAACATGATCATTACATAGATAGAATCAACATATCAGTAGACAACCTCGCTGCAAGAGTATTGAAATATTCATTGGAACGAGGTTGCGTGTGTGACACCTTTTACAGCGAAAAAAATGGCACACCATCGTGGTGAGTGCAATGTACTAGAACTTGCAATACATTCTTTTAACGTCCAAACGTTCGTATGTCTAGGAAAAATCGCTGAGGTTGGTTGCTCCGTTTAAAATACTAGCCTTATTGTGCGCAGTAAATGTCTCCCTTGAAAAAGGATTGCATACAATTCGACTGCTGTGAAATTGGAAAAAACATTCGTCCAGAAATTTGTCACGCAACAGCCCTATTGGTCAATTCATAGTTCCTCGCCGACCAGTATACGGATCGGAAAAATCTATACTTTCCGCAATTTTCCAAACAAAATATTTTCCGATTCGCATACTGGTAGATGATAAAGTCCGGCAACATCTAACTACAGAAATCACCCCGGTAATCGAATCCCGGTAACATCTAACTACGACCGAATGGAATGCGGAAGTTAGGAAATTGATAGGTGGATTTTCCACGGACCTTTAATCACACGCGGCTCTTGAATAACCGGAGCACAGCGTGAACAATCGGGGAGTGACCACAAATGGTCGACAGGCATGATTAAAAACCGCAAAGCTCTGCCACTTTACATGACTTCCGCATTCCATTGGGTCGTAGTTAGATGTTGCCGGACTTTATACGGCCAGGCCATCCTTCCTCGTCGGGGCCGAACTGCACGTGGAATGGAAACTGATTTGTTTACGTTCCCCATACTAGTTAGCGAGGAAGTATGATTACGTTCCCCATACTAGTTAGCGAGGAAGTATGATTTGGCCATAAAAGGCCATTGGGACACTTCGTTAAGAAAAATTTAAAAAATCTACAGCCTATTCTATCGCCATTTGGATAAGCACGGTCGTGAACACAATACTAGAAGAATCGCCTTAAGTTTGTCTCATATATTAATCAACATGTATGCTGTTGTCTCATATATTAATCAATGTATGCTGTTGTCTCATATATCAATCAATGTGTGCTGTAGCTAGTAATGTTTTATGTTGGCATGGTTGAAGACCTCTTATGCTGGAACTGAACGATGCCTAAAGGCGCCTCAGACGTTGTTCGTCCCACCTACCAGTGAATTTGACACCCATTCTCCTTCTTGATGAAAACGATGTCCTGATAACTTTGGGACCCTATTTACGAAGTTCCTGTAACATTACGGAGTGCGTAAACTTTAAGGGTCGTATTCATAAAGCAGTTCTATCGTTAGAACTGTCTTAGGCCGGTTCCAGGTACAGTGGTTGACGATACGTGGAACCGGCCTAAGACGGTTCTAACGATAGAACCGCTTTATGAATTCGACCCTAAGAGATCACCAAATTATCACTGATCCTTAAACGTATACGGATCGAAATGCACACAAAATACATATAAGGATCCGTGATAAGTGGCTGACCTAACCTCCCTATTGTCCACTTGCGGGCAACCTATTGTTTCCACTAACAGCCTGACAAAGGATCTGCCATTAAAGTTACGGGGCATTGTGAATAAGGTCCCTGAAACTCAGTTTACACAACCAGTGCCCCATTCATAACTTCGAACATGTGCATTACATGTATTTTATTTTACGTCAAGCTTTGGAAAGGTTTGTAAAATCGCTCATCTGCGTGAAGCGTATAGCGAAGAATTCTGCAGTCTATATTCGAGTCCCAAGATAATGAATATGTAGGTAATCCTCATTTAGAACTCAAGTTGGCCAGATGTAGTAATATCAGTATTTAAATAATCGAAGACGGTGCCTGCTTGACCTGATCTTGCCCAATTCACAACACTTGACACAAAAATGCCTGCTTGGTACATAAAGTTGTGATTTTCTTTTGCTGCAACAGTCGCAAACTTCTCGTCTTTATCACAAGATGTCATGCAGTTTAAAGGTCCGGGCTTTAAATGTGAATACTTTCTTGTACAATGTAGTTGGTCGATGTACAGAGGTTCATGGGGCTGTTTGCTCGAGAGCTGAATACAGAAAATACTAGATAGTTTGGGACTCATCTTCAGGCATGCCCTATAGAATCGGCTACCAGGGGATAGCACCATATCCCAGATGGCGCCACACGTACATTATGAAAAAAAATCCATTCCCTCGTAATGCCACTAGTGGGGTTAAAATATGAAATTTATGGACTCTNCCCCCCCAAAAAAAAACCCACAAGGGAACGATTTATCGTGTTTTCCTGTTATAGATCCTATTGGCCCAGAGAACAAAGCCAAAGTCGGCCTAAATCGGTTCATCAGAAAGGGTCTAAATATGTTGCGACATCCTTGCGATACCCTACATTACGCTTTACTGCCTTGTAAAAATATGATGTACTCATTGTATAAATTCGTTGGCCACTCATCGAATGTAAAGAATTCGTTATACAATATGCGGGAAGACCAAGTTACAATGGATTGCTTCAATTTTGTTCAGAAACATGCCCGATGCATGCATTCAAATGATGTCTAGGTCAGAAGTGAAGATTGTACAGTTTCCCTAAGGCAGGTGTAACAGTAAAGAATGTCCCCCTGTAAAAAGTGTCCGCTTCTATTTTTCAACGACGGATTAAGGTGCATGGCTATAGAAACCAATCACCAGAGATTAGAATGTAACAATAGGATCTTTTGTTCCTGGGACAGTTTTTACTGGGGACATTCTCTCCTTTCACACCTGGGTCCATACATGTATTCATAAATTATCTTTTGTGTTGAACAAAGGATAAGTGTCACACTTAGACCTAAGTACTTTTATGTGAATATGGGTCCTGGTTTATACACAGAGGTAGACGACATGCGGACACACTGGCGAACAATGGCCTAATAAAGGTTTCATGACCATAAAACCTGTTCGCCAGCGTGTCCGTATACCGTATACCTCTATGTAAACTCGCCCTAATTTCGTTCCCAAGCAAAATGCGTAGCATTAAATTACACTAGCGGTGCGCATGCGTAGATGGATCAGAGAGCTTGCAATATAGGCCCGTTCAAAATTGCTGACGGTGTAAAAATGGATGTCAACTGTTCAGCGTTCTCGCAATAAGGCGAAGGTCACACATGTACGTGGCATTTTTCAGCAATCTCTCTACTTTTTCATTATCATGACCATCGCTCCACTTTCCTCATTACCCAGGCTAACATTACCTCGCTCACTTTTGCTACCAATAATATTGTCACTTACATGCAAGACCTTTTCTTATGGGGACGAGGTGGAATATTTTACAGTACATTGAAATTGACCGTGATTATTCATTGGAATATTTTGGCCCAAACTACAATGTAACGGAGGGTGTTTATTGCCGTGGTTACACTACATAGAAATCCCCGGGTTTTTTTGACACCCGGGTCTAGCCCGGCTCTGAAAAATCCCTCCTGAGGCCCGGTGCCCGTCAACACTACTCAAATTTTGTGACGGGGACCTAAATTAAGCCCTCCAAAAACCGTTCGAGCTCGGAGGGGATTATTACACCGCGTTTTTAACAGGTGTGGACAGAAAAAACCCGGGTTCGACACGGGTTTTTTATGAAGTGTAACGAGGGCTTATGTCTCACATGGGACACGTCCAAAATATTTAGATCGCAACCAAAACCTTTCACTCCGTATCTATAATGCCCTGTATGGTTTGCTTAAAGCGAATCGACAGCGGATTTTTTTTTACATTTGGCTGGTGTTTGTATACACAAAATTCAGCCAATCAAAATGCACGGAAATATCTTTGTTGACATTCTGGAGAAGTTTGTTTACATTTTTTCATGAACATTCGTCCCCTTTCAAATTCTATTTCTAAATCAAATTTTTTCGCTTTCGATTCGCTTTAATGTAATACATCTGAAGAGTGTACATGTACTAGTAATCTTTTGAATTGCTGATCAGTTATGTAATTGCTTCAGGTTCCTGGTCCTACTCAGTTTTAAGGACAGGGGCCTGTTTCACAATGTGACTTTAAGTTAATGGTACCTTTAACCAAATGCAAAATGCATTGACGTTAATGGTACCATCAGCTTAAAGTCACTTTATGAAACAGGCCCCAGTGCATTAAAAATTCGTATTGGTCTGAGGATAATCCTTTCACAATGTGAATGTACATGTAATTGGTGGTTAAAATCTGGCCAGTCTGGACATTTGTACTGAGGGGTGAATGAGGCGATCTTACTCACGTGGTACATAGGCCCCGGTAGCATGTTAATATTCATTTACCAATAGCGAATTTATTCTACCGGTCACATGATGCAGAAGCGGTCCTTAGACGTCACATAAGAATTTTTAATGCACTGTTGTTAAAACTGAATAGGTACAGCATAAGACTGCTCTCTTGACGAATACATATACATATATATATAATGTAGAGTACTGTTTGACGTCACACGTACGTACACAGGATGTCCCGAAATATTTTACCTTTATGTGCTTTCGTTGCCAGATATGTATAGAGATACATGTGTATCTTAGTGAAGTAACTGCTAAAGTCACAAGTGGTCGGCATCACCTACATGTCATGTACACATATTGGTTACAAGTGGAAACCACGGACATCTTATACATGTACCTAATCTCGACGGACATGGACACAAAGAAAAAGACCCCATGCTGCTCCAAATTGGCATGGGTATCACTTTCATTGATAACTGTGTGCGCAACACCCAAAGTTCACAACACCATTTGGCAACTTGGAAATAAATGTGCCCACAGGTTGGCATTGCGTCTTGAAGCAACTCGACGGATCCGTCGCAGATCAAAAAACCAACCACCCTCAGGTCGACATTTCAGCGATTGAGAGGAACTCGGAGCAACTGGCAGTTATACCTCGAACAGCACGCTCATGATGTATCCGGTTGTTGCTCGGAGACGAGAGCGCGCTCGGGTCGACAAAATCGGCAACTGATCAGTCACTCCGAGTTGCTTCCATCGCCGGAAAGATAGTTGCTGCGAGTTGCTTCATGACGCAATGTCGACCTGTGGGCACCCTAACGCCGTACCGGAATGTTTGAATAGCACTATCAACAAGCAGTCAGTGGTAGGTTTTTTTCCACATAAGGAATGGCTTTAGGGAAGTAAATAATTATAGAAGCCATATTAAGAAAGAATATAAGGAATTCCCAAGAATGAAAAAAAATGGTTGGCCTTATAATACAGACAAAAAGGAGAAGGTGCGGGGTAAAGTGTAGACTTAATGGCACAGCAAAACAATACATATGCTGGAACTCAATTTCATTTTTACAGTTTGGTGCATCTGTCGAATTGTTGATTGTATTTTCTGGACACGCCGATTAGGGCCTAAGGCTTTCATACGATAATCTATAGGTATAAGCCATATTCAGCATATCCGGAAAACGTTTTCAAAAATTTGACGGAAGGGAACGGTGTTTGCTCCATGTCGAATCTGAAGAAACGGTCCATTGGTGGGAAAATATATCCGGTGTAACGTCGATCAGTGTTCCCCGTATTTCTGTGTTTTTCTTATTGTTTCCCTCCTGACGGATTAAGCGGAAACTAACCCAACAATAACCATTCTAGGCTGCGTCTATTGTTGGGGAACACTGAGCTACAGAAACACTCATCTATGTTACACCGGCTCGCGCCCATTATTTGACGGAGGCTGAGCATGTATTATATCATAACGTAAATGCGGGGAAGGGTGCTGATCATTATTTTTTATGGATGGCATAATAGGCATTGTGATTCGGGAGTATGCTCTTTGGATATATAGACTGTATACGCATAAATCACAGGAAATGTTGATAATGCTAGAAGCGATTAAGTCGACAGAAAATATTGCAGAAATATAAGATAATAGTCCGTTGATGTCAGTCAGTAGTCACGCAAAAAAATGCCAAAAAGCATGAGACTTTTGCTGCCAGAGGATATGGCGCCATTTTGTAGACATATCACGTGACAATCATCACCACTGCCGACCGTGCTCAGTTTGATATTCCGCTGTCTGTATATTCAAGCCAATGCCATATAGTTCTGATATGGATAGAAACAAAAGTACATTGTATACAAAAAATGCTCTCTTGAAACGTAAGGTGGCGCTTTGTCGTTTTTTTGTCTGCCTCCGTATACCGAAAATCCATTGTTTTTTCATGTGGCACACATCATTTGCCCATGATATGATGACGTGTCACCCATAAAATGGTGACGTGGTCATCATTTGCATAAAGGGCATCAGAGGTTGACGTCTTCTGGGAAAAGCTCTCTCTTGCTTACGTAGCCATCGCCTGAAAGAAAGAAGAGATTTTGTACCAACTGTCATCCAGAATTCACCCCAGGCTATTCAGAAACTTTGATCAAAATTATTACAACCGTGTGGAACGGGAATTGCTCATCGAATTACGGTAGGCCCACAGTATATTAGTGAGTTTAAGAAACAAAACGTTAACGCTAACGATAACGGTAATTACGTCAAAATGACGTCACCGCTAGAGGAAATGCAACAGATTCATTCGATGTGACGTCAAAATGATGTCATTAACGTTAGCGTTAACGTTAACGTATGGTTTCTAAAACTCACTATTATCAACTCCCACTCGTACGCCTGTTGTATTAAACTATTCAGAGGCTGGGACGGCCACTGCAAATTGGTCCATGGTCTCTTAAAAACGATTTCACAGGCCGAAATAATTGCAGGAGGGGTCTATATCCATTCTTTTACACTGAAACTTACTATTCCTATCCACGAACTTAGCCACAATCGCTCTTGATAATTCCGGTGATTTTTCTATTAATTTTGCTAAATCTGAATTTGACAGCAATGGCCTGAAAAGAGGAAAAAGACACGTTTATCTATAAGCTAACTTCCAATGCACATAACCGTTAAATCTCTGAATCACCGACCTGCTGTCCTACCTACATGTACACAACAGGCCTCAGTTGGGTCTAGTCTGTCTCAGGCTTTATTGAATATTTCAGCTTGCTAGGCCTCTGGCCCTCACTTTGGACTAAACTCACTCCTTATGTAAATTACATACCTATCTGATATGTCTGTTTCATGTTTCAAAAATTTACTCAGTTGGTCGGCCCGTTTTCCAAATCCATGTCCAAAATCAATTTCGTCCTTAAAACTTCTTTTCGACCGTCGGAAACTTGGGGAACCCCGGACTGTGACCACCACCAGCACCATGCAAAAAATATACAGCGTTATCTTCATTATAACACTGAAAAGAGAAGAACAGGGATACGGATTATGCACTAAATCGTTAAGTGGAGGTTAAAATCCACTTCAAAGGTGATATTGAATTAAAATGGTCACCAGCCAAAAAAGGAAACCGAACCCCAAATCGAACTAGGAAACAAACTGCACTTTTCCATCACTATCAGATCCATCAAATTATCATTTCTTGTCAACATCTACGTAGATTTCAAAACGGATTTTTTTTCGCAAGATTTATTGTAATATTGCAAGTTGCATAAATGGGGAAAATGACGAGACTGTGCCAAAAATATCCATGAAAAGAGCAAAAAATGTTTTACCAAGGAAATACTCATTACTAAGACATGATTTAGATGTACAGTGCATCCATTCTGATGAGAAATGTGTTTTTTTTCGAAGAGGCAGACTAATTTAATTTCATTTTCGACGTGATTCCGTGTCCTGATGTAGTTTTCACAGCAGTACTTCCTCTCACTCGTGTCATCTGCTAAGATCCATCATCATTTTCAACCATTAATTCGACGTGGTCATCATTTGCATAAAGGGCATCAGAGGTTGACGTCTTCTGGGAAAAGCTCTCTCTTGCTTACGTAGCCATCGCCTGAAAGAAAGAAGAGATTTTGTACCAACTGTCATCCAGGATTCATCCCAGGCTATTCAGGAACTTTGATCAAAATTATTACAACCGTGTGGAACGATTACTCATCGAATTACGGTTGGCCCACAGTATATTATAGAGTTTTCGCAAAGCCCCCGAAACGCCAACGCGGACGTCTATCCTTTTGTTCGATGCTCTCTTCGTGGCATCGAACAATGGGTTTGGCGTTCGCGTTGGCGTTTCGGGGGCTTTGCGAAAACTCGCTATTATCAACGCCGACTCGTACGCCTGTTGTATTGAACTATTCAGAGGCTAGGCCGGACCCTGCAAATTGGTCCGTGGCCTCTTAAAAACGATTTCACAGGTCGAAATAATCGCTGGAGGGGTCTGTATCCATAGTTTTACACTGAAACTTACTATTCCTATCCACGAACTTAGCCACAATCGCTCTTGATAATTCCGGTGATTTTTCTATTAATTTTGCTAAATCTGAATTTGACAGCAATGGCCTGAAAAGAGGAAAAAGATACGTTTATCTATAGGCTAACTTCCAAATGCACATAACCGTTAAATCTCTGAATCACCGACCTGCTGTCCTACCTACATGTACACAACAGGCCTCAGTTGGGTCTAGTCTGTCTCAGGCTTTATTGAATATTTCAGCTTGTTAGGCCCCTGGGCCCATATTCATAAAACTACTTAAGTGTAAGTGTGATACTTATCTTTTGTGGTGAACAAAGGATAAGTGTCACACTTACACTTAAGTAGTTTTAT
The DNA here is from genome assembly GCA_002633025.1 of Notospermus geniculatus. NCBI lineage: Eukaryota > Metazoa > Nemertea > Pilidiophora > Heteronemertea > Lineidae > Notospermus > Notospermus geniculatus. Next base: position 28,460 of record NMRB01004038.1, on the reverse strand, counting down.
GAATGTGAGCCCTGGCCCTCACTGAGAACCAAACTCACTCCTTATGTAAATTACATACCTATCTGATATGTCTGTTTCATGTTTCAAAAATTTACTCAGTTGGTCGGCCCGTTTTCCAAATCCATGTCCAAAATCAATTTCGTCCTTAAAACTTCTTTTCGACCGTCGGAAACTTGGGGAACCCCGGACTGTGACCACCACCAGCACCATGCAAAAAATATACAGCGTTATCTTCATTATAACACTGAAAAGAGAAGAACAGGGATACGGATTATGCACTAAATCGCTAAGTGGAGGTTAAAATCCACTTCAAAGGTGATATTGAATTAAAATGGTCACCAGCCAAAAAAGGAAACCGAACCCCAAATCGAACTAGGAAACAAACTGCACTTTGCCATCACTATCAGATCCATCAAATTATCATTTCTTGTCAACATCTACGTAGTTTTCAAAACGGATTTTTTTTCGCAAGATTTATTGTAATATTGCAAGTTGCATAAATGGGGAAAATGACGAGACTGTGCCAAAAATATCCATGAAAAGAGCAAAAAATGTTTTACCAAGGAAATACTCATTCCTACGACATGATTTAGGTGTACATTACAGTGCACCCATTCTGATGAGAAATGTGTTTTTTCCGAAGAGGCAGACTAATTTAATTTCATTTTCGACGTGTTCTGATGTAGTTTTCACAGCAGTACTTCCTCCCAATCGTGTCATCTGCTAAGATCCATCATCATTTTCAACCATTAATGTTTACCATGGAAAAAGAGCCGTGCTCGATCGATACACACTGATACGGTTTGCAATGTTGCTTCGTTGCGGGTGATTCGGGCAGATGGCACTGGCTATATTGACAATCCGAAAAGCTGTTACATGTTAATTCACGTTGGATACGATCGCACGTGGAAAGCGTTTGACGTTCGAGTGGGGAACTTCCAAGTAGGGAGTTTTCGCAAAGCCCCCGAAACGCCAACGCGTACGTCTATCCTTTTGTTCGGTGCTCTCTTCGTGGCATTTAACAATGGGTTTGGCGTTCGAGTATGCGTTTCGGGGGCTTTGCGAAAACTCCCTATTAGCAAAAGGCTCGAAATTTTCCTCTTGCAAACGAAAGACATTTTTCCTAGAATGATCCAAGAAAGGACCTACTATTCCTCTTTTACCTTGATTTCGCTAACAAGTATTCATTGTTGACAGTAAAGTTAAGGATCTGTCTGGTGATCGAAAACATTGGTCAGTTTCGTGACCACGCAAATGCCACGCAGCAGTGGCTGCAAACAGTTCCCTAAAAGATTGTAGACTCAAAGAGAACCCTCTTTGGCTTTGTAAATAGCTGCATCGTTTTGATAATGATACACTTGTAACATAGGATCTTTCAGCCGAGAACCGCCAGCTAGAAGATGAAGGTGATTGATACAGAATGTACGGAAAGGTGCGAAAGCCTGCAGACTGCCCCACGGTGTGCCTACACGGGCTACACAGTGTACAGTGGTCGTTGTATTGCAACTTAAGCCTAGGTCACAAATGCACCGGGCCCCGTACGATTTTCCCCACCCAGCGGCTTGCTGCGGATTTTAGAGACTGAAACTCGGATCTAAGATGAATCATGCCGAAATCGCTTCAATAGATAGGCGGAAAGTAGGCTGGATCAAACTGGGCACCGTAGAAATTGGCCAAAATGTCTGTTTTTACTCAACTCGCCGTACGGGCCCCGGAGTGGATGTGACTGGGGCTTTAGTATACCGCTTATGGCCTCTCCATAGACTACTTCAAATCTTTTGAATGCTAGGGAGAATTGAGAATGAAGATGGGGATTTGGCCAAGTGGTCAAGGCGTGCTGCCCCTTAGTGCTGGCGATTGATGCCTCATGCGAGGGTCCGTGGGTTCGAATCTGGTAGGAAGCAATGTCTTTCACCTTAGAAACCCGATTTCTATTTCATATTCAGGGAAAATTGAGAGGTTCCAGGTAGTACCTTGTTCAGTACTTCTCAACCCAGCTGATCTGAGGAGGCCCGGCCAAGAAATAGACGGCCACGCGTTGTGCTTGTACTGGCAATTTCTAGTGGGAGATTGGGGGAGTTGGGGATCACTTATATCAGAAGGGCTGAACGAAAAGTAGATTTCTCATGGATGTACCAAAGGCAAGATCTCGTTTACTGACCGGAGTGTCGAGATCAGTTGACCATGGTGGGAAAGTAAATGCAGAGGAAGACAGATCGCCAGTCCCTTGTGACTGGTCAGAATTCCAGGGAACGGTAAGGTGAGAAGGTGCGGTCAGGAAGCGGACTGCTTGTACTTCAACTGGCAAGGTCTGGTTGTGAGATTGGGGGAGTTGGGGATCACTGAGATCAGAAGGGCTGAACGAAAACAAGATTCCTAATGGGTATACCAACGGCAAGATCTGGTTTACTGACCGGAGTGTCGAGATCAGTTGTCCAGGCTGGGAAAGTAAATGCAGAGAAAGACGGAGGATGGTGACCGGTCCTTGGTGACTGGTCAGAATTCCAGGGAACGGTAAGGTGAGAATTCGAAGGCCCAGTCAAGAAACGGATTGCCACGAACTGTACTTAAAATGACAAGGACTGGTCGGGAGATCGGGGGAGTTGTGAAACACGAAGTACGAAATACGAAATTCAACTTCATTTCCAGGACCTAATGTATTTCAGGAGATGGTTGGTACCACAAATATCGCCTGCTGCAAGAACGTCTTTTAGCGTATGACGTTAGAACGATACAGTTACGGTGTATATTAAGCTTTGACATTTATCTTTCGTTTCCATTTCGTAGCTACATGAAGATACGAAGTGGAAATTTAAAAAAATGCAAGATGCACCATAACTCTCTCGGTCTTACATGATATGCTAACAGACGCACTGGCAACAGGGACACTTGTGGTGCCAACCATCTAGAGAAATAAATTAGGTCCTGGAAATGAAATTGAATTTTGTATTTCGTACTTCGTGTTTCGTCAGATTTTCGAAACCGTCAGATTTGCGAAACCGACCACTGAGATCAGAGGGCATGAAATAGAAAACAGTCCTCATGGATGATCTGGTTTACAGACAAGAGGGTCGACATCAGTTGCCAAGTTCATGTAACGTGAACGCAGAAGAAGACGAAGGAGGGATAGAGACCTGTCCCTGGTATTTATTGGTCTAAATTCGCCCAGGTCTCGTGTTACGAAACACAAACCACGACAGAGGAGTGGGTACAAAATCCCAATGCGATGAAATCTTGTATCTCAGGATGGGTTCTTATTCTTAGCACAACCCCAGATATTAGGGAGGTTTCGCAAATCTGACGAAAAAAAGAAGTACGAAATACGAAATTCAACTTCATATCCAGGACCTACATGTATTTCTGGAGATGGTTGCTACCACAAATGTCCCTGCTGCCAGTGCGTCTTTTAGCATATCATGTAAGACCGAGAGAGTTATGGTGCATCTTGAATTTTTAAATGTCCACTTCGTACGAAGTGGAAACGAAAGATAAATTTCAAAGTTTAATACACACCGTACATGTAACTCTATTTGTCTAAGATCATACGCTAAAAGGCGCTCTCCCGCAGCAGGCGATATTTATGGTACCAACCATCTCCTGAAATACACTTACGTCATGGAAATGAAGTCCATTTCGTATTTCGTACTTCATGTTTCGTCAGATGTGCGAAACCTCGCTAATAAAATCTACACCAACTCAGCACATTGCACAACCAGAGACGGCGAACCGACCCTTAAAAATCCGAGTTGGAAGTTAGTGCACCGTCTTTGCCTCTAAAAAATAATCTAATATCTCCACATGACAATATCTTCTCGCAAATCCGGATTTCGTCAACGACGCATTCGGTATAAAGTAATTACAGGCATTAAGATTATTACCTCTCTGGGACTATTTTCGTCTAAACCAGTGCTACCCTTACCGTGTGCCTTCAGAAGTCGAACCGAATTTTTCCCAACGTAACGTGTTTTCGTCGTCTAGTTTTTGTGTTTTCAGGTTGATTACAGCACGCTTTCTCTCAATCAGACAACGCATGATTAGTACTGTCACATTTTCGTCGTGTGGTACGAGGACGGAATTTTGAGTGGAGGGGAAACGTGTACAATGAAAAGTTATTGATGAATAACGTGTGTGGTCAACTGAAATTAGGTATCACAAACTTCCCATACATGAACAGGATTTAAATTGGAGGAGAGGGCATGCACAATGGTTTGTTGTACGTCAGTAACGTTTAATCAAACCAAATAATCAGGTGAAATAAGGTTCGCATTGGTCTAGAGGTGAAAAAACCAAACTATATTCAATTCACGAACTCCTTACATGTACGTCCTCCGACGTTAGTGGAATGTCAAATGTATTATGCTCTATCTGAATACATTAAAGCTCTGCCTGCAGTTTTTTCAATGTGTGCTGAAAACTAGGGCTTTTTATAAGGTGTCTTAAATTAATGTCAGTACAATCTTTTACGTAGAGTGCTTAGAAAATGTTTTAATTATTAATGTACATGTAGCAGTTAAACTAAATAAATTATTGTTATTATTATTATTTAATGATTTTTTGAAGTATGTATCAGGCAAGCATTTTGGGGACATTCAGGAGGCTATATGAGGCTATATTCTCCTAAAACTTTGAAAATACTGTAAAATACAATACAGAGGAGTAAAAAATGAATTATAGAGAATAGTGCATTTCAACAGCCTTATGCACCAAACATTTTGGCCCTGTAAGGAAATACTGGAAGTTGTCATCAGATATAAAAGAGTGTATTTTGTTTTTTTGGTTTTTTTCTGGCCCACCCGACATGTTTGAGGATAACACTACTTAACACTGACAGACAAAGAAAACAGCTATTTCCATTTATGGTGTTATAGAGGTAGGTCAGAAATCCTGCATTCCAATAAAAATAGGACAGTGATTGTGATGTCCATTGCCGCCTACACCATGCTCTAAATCTGCAAGTTTGTCGATAGGAAGAAAAGTCTGGAACAGTGACGTGTGGACACTGGCAACATTTCAGCGACATTTTTACAAACATTTAGCAACAGGCCTGCGCAAAATCATCATTTGACACGCAAACAAAATATCAACATTAGTAGAAAAATTGTTGTTAAGATTGAGCAAGAAAAAGACGGTTTGGGAGGGAAAATGTGTTTCGAAGCAGAAAAATTGTGTTTTGAAAGCCTTTGTGGCAACGTTTGTCTGTTACTGCCGAAAGGTAAAAGAGACAAAGGCGTGGAAAACGTAAAAGGTGTCTGAAGTTAGTTCCTCTATAGCGACCATGTTATCTTTTCAGCGATTTTCATGTCGTGTTCAAACCAAGAAAACCTTTCGCCATTTTCTATCTAGGAATAGTATGGCCCTACGTCTCTCAGCTTGTCTGCATGTGGGGATAGATACTTCTGTTACATTTACGCTGTATGCACCACTTAGAAATCATGCGACAATCTTACCTAATGCGTTTTGCTCTGTGTTATCTGAAAAGACATAAAAAGAACCTACTAAGATGGGTTGGGGAGATTATCACATCCTAAGATTTTTGGGTCGTCAAGCTGGAGTAGTTGGAACGTCGTTGCCTGTCACGAAAGAGAACGTGGGGTCGAAATCCGTACCGTACTGCGCCGTTTACAGTCACAAAGTAGCCACAAACAAAACAGCAGAACCAAGAAGCTGGATGAATAATGTTTACACAAGAAAACGAAATCCAGAATAAACAACAAACGGTCATTATTTTACTCACTCTGAGAAGATTTTGAAATCTATATCAGTCCCACAATCAAGGTATAATCTCTACTCCCAGGCCCGGCTAGGCCTTTTCTACTTATAAATACATGTACCTCGTTCTTGAAAAACATATCCACTCAAACATATCAGTTCACATACTGTAGAGGCCCAGTACGTAAACTCAACAGTATTCGACCTACTATAAACACCCACTTACCTGTCCCATTCCTGAACTCGGAAAAAATGACTAAATCCTAAGTTGAAGATAATGGGGTGGGGGTATGGTCAGAAACAGTAATGTCCTGTCCACTTACTTGTCCCACTCCCGAACCTGGCAAAGAATGACAGCGTGCGATATCTTCAACTTTAGGATTTGGTCATTTTTTCCGAGTTCAGGAATAGGACAGGTGAGTGGGAGTTTAGAGTATATCCTTGGTGCATGCCGAATGCAGTAAATAGCCAGAAAACAGCGGAAACCACATCTTTTACCCGCATACATTTTACCCAAAACATACTAACGTGAACTAAAAAGCCAACTTGATTTTGTACATGTAGCTACATATACTCACTAGTCATCGCAGCCAACGTACTGTGATGTCAGCTTGCCATAAGGGCCATCACCAACGATATAGGGCCTTTGCAATAGTGGTTAATATTTCGTATGATTATCAAGTATTTTTGCAAAATACGACCGGAGGGTCAAAAGGTGAATATGGTAAATGATTATTAATCATTTTTCGGTACAAATGGCCGTCAAGTTAAACTGAGGCAATTCTCTGTTTCTGTGTAACATTTTTCAGTATGGCCATTTTTCTGTGCGACTCCCATTCTTTGGAACACATTGGGAAACAGACTCACTGTTTCTCTGTGTAAAAATTCTTGTGTATAGAAATACTTAAGTGACGCTTTTTCACCATGTGACTGTAGAATAATACGCGATTGATAAATGAATAGGCCTACTAAGATACTGCAGATGTAATGTTTTTCAGTGTGGCCATTTTTCTGTGTGACTCCCACTGTTTGGAACACACTGGGAAACAGACTCGCTGTTTCTCTGCATTACAATGAGCGGGACACCCAGGAAGGGGACCACGAACACATGAGACACTGGCATCGCATTCTACGCCACCCACTCCGCATTGACTGCATCAAAACTTTGGCTACACGTAGAGGGAATTTTTTTCAAGTTCTTTCAAAGTAACGCTGGTTACAATTACGTCATAAATCGTCGTGGCACCTCGCACCGATAACGAAACAGCATCGGAGACGCCGAAGGGGAAAATAATGACTTTAACATGGGTGTGCCAAAAAAAATGAAAGCGTCGGTCGGGATGAAAGGGAAACACATTCCGTAATGGAAAACGTACATAGGGAATTAAATTTACAAAGGGGAAATATTCAGCCTTCTTTATGTACTATTACCAGCCGTCTCTTCTTCAAAACCCGTACAATGGTGACTACATCCGTATTTCTGAAGCATGGCTTGCGTCCTATATGGTTATCATTTTCCAATCCTACGTACGTTTCGTTTTACACGGGCTATATCGCGTCCACCAAAAAAATATACCGTTCGTACTATATTTGGACCGACGTATGCACGTCTAGCATTTGAAGTTCTGCTTCGTCGCCACAGTCAGAGCACATATATATACTCTAGACTCTTTTTCGAAGGTACGTTCATGAAACACACACTTGACGCCTATCTTAATTTGCATTGTTCAGAAGAATACCATCATAACGTGATTGGCTACATGTATGTGCTTTGGACAACACTACGTGCAGCTTTGTATGTCTTTATGATAATACGTATGTTAGAAATAGAAATGAATAATTCTTTAAGTAGTATCGCCCGGTGTCAAATCCACACCTGCCCTGGCCACTGACCATCGGTACTGGTGTCGCACACCCGTTGGTCGATGTTCATAATTACCAGGTGAAACGTTTTCCAGTGTGGCCGTTTTTCTGTGTGATTCCCATTGCTCGGAACACACTGGAAAACGAACTCGCTGTTTCTCTGTGTGTCGCCCATTGTCAAGTCGCGGCTTATTCCGTCAATCTATTGTAATGTCACACTGGCACACGGGCCTCACTGAAAAACGTTACACCTGCCTGAGATTGGTGAAGTGAATCGAGAATACCAATAGTTAATATGTAGGTGAAAGGGGTTATGTCTTCCTTGGCAATAATGCAACCTGGAACATCGTAGGAAGCACTACAGCCCGCCCTTTGACGTTCAGAGTCGATATAATATGGCCAATCTGAACAACATTCGAACTATTGCTCTGTTGAGTTGTAATGGCAGGGGTCATCCAACGGATTTGTCAGATACCTTGTCCATGCTACGAACTACTCTCCATTCCAGTTCCGATTGGCGCGAGGTTTTCAGCCGATATCTCCGCAACGGCTGGGTCAAATTCAACATACCATACATGAATTAACTTGTCTTTCTTGCCGGTATCTTTCTGCTATCTTCATTTTTCGCGTAAGGCCTGCATAACGGATCCCTTTCTCAAAACCCATTTCATTTCGCTATGCTGTTCAGTGCAGTTTACACGTGCACGATGCATTGCGTCATTTCAAAATGGCCGCCATTTCGGCCGTAAACACGAACTGTGATTTGTGAAAGAACTTTTTTCTGTCACGTTTTTCGGGAAAATGACAGTGATGATGGCTGTACCGCCAAGAAAGACAAGTCGATTGACGTATGTTTCATCAAAATCGGCCCAGCCGTTGTGGAGCTATCGTTGATAAACCTCGCGCCAATCGGAACTGGAATGGAGAGTAGGCTGTATCACAAACACTGGCAACAGTAAGACGAGATTGAGTGTAGTCTTAAAAAGAGACTAAGAACAAAAGCTACGACCATAAGAATATGTCAATCGGCTGAAATCATATCGGTTTGCCGATACGGGTCTCTGTCGACTTCTTATGATCATTTTTCAAAGTGGCGTACTCGTCCGGGTGGAGTTATATGTGAACAAGGCTTGGTTTATCGACCAACCCGACCGATTCATCTGACCGTACGGCTGAAGATATCGTTCACTGTCACCGTGTCTATTCTTTGTCGTCGTAATTCACAGAATAGGTTGGAGATAAGGCCAGATCATACTTCCCTGCCGACCAGTATGTGGAACGAAAAATGTTTTGTTTTGAACCAATGTGGCGATGAATAACAACGATTTTTTCGCTGTGCAAATTGAGGGAGGAAAGTATGAATGGGGATCCTAGCTACGATAGAGGGCAGCACACCGAAACCAGGTCCTATACAATGGACGACTTTTGTGTGGAAAATTGATCAGGACATGGGATGTCAGTTTCATTTCAATAATTTTAACCACTAGTGACACCTAATGGGGTAGGGTCCTCATTCGCGTTTATGATCTGTATAAGTATAAATCACGCCTATTTAAAGTTTATACTTCACATGATGAAGCTGATCTCCAGCTCTCCAGTTTAATGGAGTTAAGAAAATGAACGTAAATATATACGATAGACAATGATGTCATACTCCATCTAAGAGCAGGGCCGTATTTAACTTTTTGGTCCGGGGGGGGGCAGAAGACCTCTTTTTGCCGTTTTTTGCCCAAAATCCGCATGAAAATCACATTTTTTGGTTGGCTCAGGGGGGCAACTGCCCCCTCGCCTCCCTTTAAATACGGCCCTGAAGAGTCAGTCCTTGGGCTGGATTTTGAATCCACGACACGTCATTTCGTGTCGTTTACGTTTATCGTTCATTTTCTGAACCTCACTATTGATACTCGTCGTACCAATGGCAGAGTGCGATTCACCTACAAACCAAACGATACCCCAGGTGAAGAATAGAATCCCAACGTCAATGGAAAAAACAATTCAGTCATAAAATTGAAAACCTTTAGTCTCATTCTGTAACATTTGACACTTATCCAGTGCACACAAATTTGAGATAATCTTATGTATCATATATCTCATGTTTGAAAATTTGAGTGCGACCGATAATTCCAAGTAATGAAAGAAGACTTCTGGGCTATAATCTCCCGTTTTTGATCGTTCAAAACTGGGCGTAGGCGAGGCATAATTTTTTTGGCAACGGCCTGGTGTAAAGTGTCCTGGTGTTTCCGTGTCCTCTCCTTTCAGAACACTGTGAAACAAGAGAGTGGCGGATTTCTCTTTGTTCCCCTCAACTCATGGCCTCTTTCACTGTCTTTTGTGAGGACACACTGAGATATGGGTAATACTAAGAAACGTTACACCGGTTTGCCCCACAACTATTTAGCGATCATGATTCACTAATGAGAACCATAACCCACTGCCTCAATAGGTGTCACTAGTGGTTAAAACCATTGAAATGAAAGTGACGTTCTGGTCCTGATCAATTTCCCACACAAAAGGCGTCCATATAGGACCTGCTTATGGCGTGCTGCCCTCTATCGTAGTTATGACCCTATTGTTCGAGTAAGATTTAACAATGGAAAGAGTCCAAGATAAACGTTGTAGGCTGGTCGGGCCGTTGCCAAAACTCACTAATTTCACTTTTTACTACCGAACCTCGGATCAGCCCAAACACGAATGGATGTCAAAAGTATATAAGGCGAGCGATTCGCTTTGGACTTTTTGGATATGTGAATAAAAAACTAGTAAACGCTTTTTACTTCCTTTCTGCTGTTAGTATAGCTCCAAATGCACTGGAGTGTTCTGTACACAAAACTGAAGTAAAAGCATTAACTAGGCTTTCGTCATACCACCGAAAGTCATCTTGATTGTGAGGCAATCTGCCACACAAAGGAACTAGAATCTTCTTAAGGTGGGACTCGTAACCAGAGCTACCATCGCACCTTGCCGACACCGCGAAGGTGGTGGACGTGCAAGCAGCTCTTGTTATAACCTTTCCATGTACTTTCCGGAACCGATGCCGCGGTCTTGCATGATTAACAGGGCATAATGATAGCCGGAATAAGATATTAATTAAAAAGTAAATTGGACAAATGGGAATGTCACCAATCACGTCAATGGTCGTAATAGCGTAATCTTCGGGGAAATAGTGGTGGCCGTGACATTTTAGCATTGATACTCCCCCACCGAAACAATCAACCAGGGCATGATATGATCATCCTGTATGAAACAATCGTGAATTAGACTTGATAGGATGTGGCAAAGAGCGGACGAATAGGAGGACTGGCTCTAGTCCTTCGCATGGGACGTACGCCGTGGTGTCTGGCACCTTGTGCCTTACCAAAGGCAAGTAAAAGACCCCATCCAAGTGAGGAGCTTGAGATAGCCTCTTCCGTTTTCACCAGGGCCAATAATAGGGAGGTTGAGATCAGCCACTTATCACGGATCCTTATACGTACATGTAGACGGATAACATTCTGTAAAACGAGGACAAATTTTGTGAGGACAAATTTTGTGTACATTTCGACTCGTACACGTATAAGGATCCTTCAGTGATAAGTCGCTGATCTCAACCTCCCTATTGCTTTCGCTTGGGTCCTGATACAATACTGCTGAATTGGAATCGGTTCATGGATCATAAAAATTGTCTAAAAGCCCATCATCGTGCTAAAAAAAGGTAAATGGATGTAAAGATTTTCGCTCGACAATAAACTTCAAGATAGATAATTTGGCCTGGATGGAACTTTCTTCAGAGTTGTTGTCATGTGCACGTTTCTAATCTTAACCTACTTACAAAAGACCACCGAAAGAACCACCAGAAGGATGAAACAGACGTCAACTCCAGAAACTGTGCAATAAAAGGGATGTTGAAAATGGAGAACAACTNCTAGTTTTGAATGAATCTTTTGATACAACTTTGGATATGCCTGACACAAAATTTAAAAAATTGCCAGAAGTTGCCGGCATCAGCAATGTGTATTATAAGACTCGAGGCAAGGTGAACGACCTCATTTCACCAAAAAGCAGTTTTGTTTGTTTGTCAACTTCATACCCTGGAGAAAATGGTTATTGGTAAAAAGTTCTTTCATCTAGAGTTATATCTAGAGACGGAATTGTCTTCCTTCAAACGCTAAAGCACAACTAAAATACGATTTATTTCAAGGAGATATACATGTAACAACGACACTTCAGAACTGCTTATACGACAGGCGAAATCAAATGACGCCAATTGATTCGAAAATGATATAGACGATAAGACCAAACCGCAAACACTGTTTCTATGTTTAGACAAATCCAAAAGAGAGACCGCTCCATCATATGCAGACGATCCAGCAACACGACTGAAAGCGACGATCGAATGGAGGCGAATCTATGATGAAATCGAAGAGAGGAAGCCGTTTAAAAGCCATCAATAAATAGCGCTTTCCAGGATATCCTTCTCGTGTTAATCCGAGAGTGATTTGGTAAAAGTAAGGTGTGGCCATTCCGTTTCAAGGATAGAGCAACACAAAAGCAAAAGCTCATCTAGCCACTGAAGTCCGATTTCTAGGATAGAGTAACACAACGGGAGAAAGCTCATCCACCCATAGAGGTCCGTTGTTATTTCCAGTTTCTCTGAACATAAAGGATACAGTACGGTAGCACAAACGCAGACGTTCATCTACCCACTGAAGTCCGTTTTTCAAGGATACAACAGCAATCGCAAAAGCTCATCGACCACTGAAGTCCGTTTTCTAGGACAGAGTAACAGAACAGCAAAAGTTCATCTACCCACTGAAGTCCGTTTTCTGGGATAGAGTAACACAACAGCAAAACTCATCTACCCACAGAGGTCCGTTGTCAAGGGTAGACTAAGCTGATCCACCCACTGAAGTTTTCTAGGACAGAGTAACAGAACAGCAAAAGCTCATCTACCCACTGAAGTCCGTTTTCTGGGATAGAGTAACAGAACAGCAAAAGTTGATCTACCCACTGAAGTCCGTTTTCTAGGACAGAGTAACAGAACAGCAAAAGCTGATCTACCCACTGAAGTCCGTTTTCTGGGATAGAGTAACAGATGAACATCAAAAGCTAATCTACCCACTGAAGTCCGTTTTCTAGGACAGAGTAACAGAACATCAAAAGCTGATCTACCCAAAGAGCGCAACAGGCACTTTCTGTCAACTTTTCTCAGAGTATGAGGTAAGAATGTAAATAAACCATTTGAAGAAAGTTTGCTACTATCAACAATGGAAGTAACTTTTCTTCAAAGTTCTCTTTTCGTTTCCAATGGATTCGGGAAACTTCAACAGCCGATACTGTCTACTAAAACCTGGGGGCAGGTGAGTTAAGACTCTTACCCGGCACTAGAGTACCTCGAGACAGTTAGTAATAACTCATTTATCTATTATACTGATGTGCTGCAGTCTAGGAAGTAGTGACGTTGATTTTGTAAGCCTACTTTATAGCCAATGTCAGTTTCATCGACGTCTGTGGTTTACTGGGCCGGTTAACGTAAAATATTTTCTAAGTCCGAATGTACTTAGAGTCGGAAAAGGACATCGAACCTTACCAATTTGAGGAGACTTGATTGCGTAGTGGTTATCACGTCCGCTTAGCAAGCGGCAGGTCCCAAGCCATATGGGATTAATTATCCCTGGCTCTTCAGTCCGTCACAGGGGACAGAAGCCGGGGAGCCTTGTACCTTGTCACTTTTGCAAATGCAAGGGCAAGCAGAAGACCAATCCAAGTGAGGAACATGAGTAGCTTGAGATGGCCTCTTCCGTACCAGGGCCAATGACGCTATGGCTTCAGACCTGATAGAAAAATTTAATACAAATCCAAAATACATTGTCTTGGATATTGATGTCAATGTATCGGGCGTCACGATGTCATTTATTGCTAATTTAATCAAATCATTGAAATATCCTTTATTTAACAGAGTGATCGAACGTCCGCCATTATGGGCTCATTTTTATTGTTTTCGGGGGAAAAGCTGGTATTAGGGAATTTTCGCAAAGCCCCCTCAACGCCAACAGGAACGTCTATCCTTTTGTTCGGTGGTCTCTTCGTGGCATCGAACAATGGATTTGGCGTTGGCGTTGGCGTTTCGGGGGCTTTGCGAAAACTCCCTATTGTCGGTCATCAACCTGAACAACACATGTTCCTGTTGAAGAGTTTTATTTTTTCCCGCTGCTTTGCCCCCTGAAGGATTTCGCAAAGTAACTCAAGTTCCTGTTCACGTCTCCTCAATTTTTCCTCGGTTTCAGTCCCCGGATAATTCCGCACAACAGCAGAATCTTCCATTGACGAACCCACCATTTTTTTCACTGTCTTGCTCCCTACAGGCTCTCCCGATAACAGCTACAATGGCACTCAATCTTTCACTGTCGAATTATTTCTACGAGCCCAAGTCTTCCCCGCGGTACAATTACATCATGTCCATCCGTCATATTCCTAAATGAACTACTCCATAGTTCCCTTCGGTGAACGAACCTAATTCTTCTAAATCACTTGCGAATAGTTTCCAGATGTCATTATAATGGACATGCTGGACCGATATTCGTCATTGCACATGTCTGCCTCGACTGATTGAAACACCGCCGTCTGAAGATATTCCTGAATTTCATATCAACTAGACTACACAGTAAAGGCTTGTCTATACATACATGTAGGGCGACCACGGACGCAACGGCAGAAACGTTTTGTTTAGCAGCAGCGCCCGGAAGAATGTACAGACTTCGATATTTTCACGTTCGTATGCCAACTGTGTACAATGCAAAGACAGGCCTTTAAAGGGCATCACTCAGGGCCTGAAGCATATGTATTCAATGGGGTAATAACTCGCTATGGAAAGCCTTTTTCAGGAGCAACGCGGCGAAAAAAGAACAACGGTTTTGGCACTATTTATAAACACGCCTTTAGTAAGTAACACCATGGACTTTACTCGACAGGCATCCTCCAGCCAGAACAACGACATAAAATGACCTGCAGAGTGCTGGCCCAATGCCGACCTCAGCGGACAAAGCAACCAGGAAGGAAACAAACGGTGATGCCTCGCCTTCAACTCCAACGGCAGCATACACTGTACATTGTGGGCGGTATGCACCAACGAAGATTATCTTGACTTCAGGTTGAGCCACAACTTTTCCATTGTCACATCATGCCCTGGCAAACCTGAACAACTGAAAAGCTGTGGCTCAACCTGATTTAAAGATAACCTTCATTGGTGCATACGGCCCTGTAGGTATCGAACCAGTAACTTTTTGATGTGCGGCAGACTACAGCGCCATCACCAAACTCCAGTGAGGGCAAACTAGGCATTTTGACGGTTTTCGTTATAACCAGGCACCGACTTGGCCTAGGAAAACATTGAGTTGGCGTCTCGTGTGCCGCTTGACCTGAACCCCACAACTGTTTGTAGATTAGTTTGGTAACTGAAGGACTTCATGGTGCTAGAAAATCCATGTGCGTCGGTGCCGAATGTGGTGCAGGTGTAAAGTTTTTCAGTGTTTCCGTGTGTCAGTGTTCCCCCTATTGTTCTGGAAACACTGGCAGATAGATCGACACGTTTCTCTGTATGTCCTCCATTGTCGAGTCGCGGCTTATTCCGTCAGACAATAGCAGGGGAACACTCGCAGATGGGGAACGCTCAAAAACGTTACACCGGCTACGCCCTCAGCAGAACCGACGTGGATCAAGTTTGGTGTGGGAAGCGGACCAGCTACTTGCCAACCTATCCGGCCAACCTATCCAGATCATGAGACGTTACATCAATGCCCCTCTCCAATTCTTCCACCCACCCAAGAAAGTAGGCGCATGATAACCGGATAGACAGTACTTGCATTCATGTAATAAGATAACTTATCCAAAGCTCTTCAAACACTTTTTGAACAAAATGGTGGCCAGAAACTACGGTACATGTAATATTGTTCTTATTGTTCTCCTTTGCGCTAAAAGTTTCGCTCTCATGTTAGCCCATTGTGTGTTAGAAATTCTTATACACTCGTCATAGTTATAAAAGTCGGCACCAACTGAAAAACCACAGAGTGTACCACATCTCAGTCTTTGTATTCACTTCGTGAAACACGCCACAAAAGCATACAATTGCCTCTTCTCGTAATACTTCCAGTATTTCTCTGTTACCGTTTTCACCACTTGTTGTATACCGCTACCGGGTATCCGGCATTTCACCTCTCGTGGCTCCTGGGCATGCAGGATCACCGATTAGTACAATTGAGTGCCGACCGGATAAACAGCGGGAGATGGGCTTCGCGAGGTCCTCTTCCATTATTAGCAATAAGATGATATTTGTTGGTCGTTCGCCGAAGGCTTCCAAAAAGGCGAAAGCAAAACGGAACTACACAGCTCAGTTGTAGTACTTATGCTCAATGATCATACAGGAGCACGTATTTGACCCTTTGTTCTGAACTGACGAAGGTGAAACTGAATGCTAACACTTTCGGTGCAAATAAATCTTCAACAATTTGGAAGTCATTTTTTAGTACATTGTAGTGATGACCTTTGTCTTAGACGGCTTGAGAGCTCCTGTGTTCTGACACCCTCCCTTGCGCCAACTCAAAAAAAGTTAAAAGTAAAAATTTGGGTTTATAGTCTGATATCAATTCAACTACGGTAGAGGTTCTCATCCGACTTTACACTTTACCCAGTCTGTCCTGGAACCTTTCAGTAGAACTCACATGAGCTGCCCATCCAGCGCTACAATCGAGCATTTCCGACCGGTAGCCATTTAGAGAGAGGCCAGTGAGGCAAAGAGACTTGCCCAAAGTCTCACGCCCAGCGGGATTCGAACCCGGGACTCTCTGACCGCTAGTCGGAGACCCGAACCACTACACCACTGGGCTCCTCTCGCCAAACTCTTGTCCACATTGCCATCCCTTTGCGCACGGCACTGAGTTTAACATTCCGACAATAAAATCGTTGGCAGTTGAACACCAGGACAGCTGTTTTGTTTAATTATTCAACTCCTTCTTCAGATTAATTGTTTAACCATGTCTTTCAAACCTTCTTCATGTTTACGACAATTACTCCGAAACCAATTAACCAATGAGAACGCTCGAAACTCTCCTCATTTGCATATAAAAAACGATGGCTCTCATAGGTAGTAAAGCCCATTGGTCATTCCTGTGGTCCGCACGTACCGTAGGTCATGTTTCATCGGTCAGGTTCGTCAGCCACATCGCCGCAATATCCATCAATTAAGAAATAAAACCTCCCTGTCCTTGTTACTTCATCGATCTCTCCATTTTTGCCCATTTGCAAACTCAAGAGATTTTCTTCCGCGATGCGTCTCACACGTCACGCGCCAGTAACACAAATAGCCATCATGACATCGCTACTTTATGGACACTGATTACAATTTCTGCAGAGAGAATCCCGACTTTATTCATCTTCAGTAATTGGTTTGCAGAACGTATCACCGTTACGAAAAGTTAATTAGATCTTAAACAAAAAGTGAAATTTACATTCGTCTCCCCTGTGACGGAATATTAGCACGAAATCGTCACTTGGACGGGATTTCAAATAATCTAATAGCGCTATGAGCCAAGTAGCGGTTCGAAATAATACCAGCTTGGGAATAGCTTTTTGATTATTTAAAACGTTTATTTTTTAACTGGAAATCCATTCGGAGACTATCAAATTCCTAATTGTTCAATTAGATTATGCCATTGATAGACATAATCTACGTGATGATTGCATTTTGTGATGTGCTGTCATTAGCACGTAGAGCTGCAGGAAGAAAAGGCTATGGATGTTGTACACTTAGCTTACCTATTAGGTTTGTTGTTAATCGATGTATTAGAGAACTTCATTAGTCAACTCTAATGCGTTGGTTTTGAGAGTATATGTATTATCAGCAATTTCATTAGAGAACATTAGCCTCTTTTTTGGATTTAGTGGTATTCGTAACACAACCAAGGACTCGCTGGGTGAGGATAAATTTGGGAATTTCTAATAAATTAAATAAAATCGCTTTGTCATGCATTTATTTCTAAGTTTAAGGCATTTTAGAACAGACACGGACACCTCACCGGGTCCTTGGTTGTTTAAAGGAGCTTGACGTCCAAGTTGTAAACAAACTGGTTTGTTCACAAACAGTGGCCAGCAAACTAGTTTTATTCCTTCGTGAAGGTGGCAGCACCAGTAGCGCCCCGTGATCGTTAGACTGGTGCCCGGTCCAATGCAACTCACTCACGATATTCACGTCAGTACAAATCACCGACGATAGGTGGCAGCACCCCAGGCGTCGCGTGGATAGAGAACCAGTGAATGAGTGTTTACAACTTGGACGTCCAGCTCCTTTAACCACAACTCGTCCGATGGGACGTGAAATAACGGCCATAACCCTGGGCGAAGCGCCTCGGGTTTTGGCCTCCTGTTCGGTACACCCGACGACTGGTTACAAAACCAAAGACCTCCGGCTCGTTCCGAAACCCCTAAGCAACTTGAGCTGTAAACCTTTATCGCCGTTTTCTGATGACTTTCTATAAGAAATGGTAAAAAATCCGGACCTCGACGATCTCAAAGAAGACCATACCTTTGTGGCCTTTTCGTTTTGCAGCGACGATCCTCAAGAAAGCGAAAAAATACCAGAAAATCTATACTTTGACTATCCAAGGGAACATACCCACACATTACACATGTCTACTATTACTTTATGCCCTTTTATTTACAGATGCTTGCAGACAACTTCTTGCAACTGTAGACTATGTTTTAAAAGATTTTTCCTTTCCCTGGGGACATGAAATAACAGAAACACTCAAATAAGCAACAGGAAACAGGTCTGAGCAAAAGAGGAATTTTAATAAGTTCAGATTTCTGAGACAACCGAAATCTGAACTACAATAGAATTCATGTATAAGCTACCAAATGTATTCGCCAGCTTTCAAAGTTCAGTTAATGCAATTACTTTACAACCACTACCAAGATGAAATTAACTTAGTTGACTTCCCTTCCTCAAAGATACGCACAAACTGAGAGAAAGTCACTTCAGGAACAGCAACAAAAATTACTTTTACAGGTAAATACGCCTTTTTTCTTCTGCAACAATAGAAACGTAAATGGCTTGGCTGTGGATCCCATTCTACCAATAACAATAGTGAACAATAGCAACGTAAATGTGAAAGCGAACAATAGTACATATACATTTGTACTTTCTAAATGATCAGTTTTGGGAAAGATTTTTTCTTTTATCATCACCAATAACTTGCTCTAACTGCCAAATTAGAAAATAAAAAAAAGGTACCAAGCCTGTTTCATTCATTGTTATTTTGCTCAAATAGTCTGCTGCCCCGTTTTCAGCCACTAGTTAAGCACTTGCACTTGCCGCACCATCTTTTTGTACACTGTACTTTGTTATTGTATCATTAAACTGGCAGCCATAATGCGCCACTCGGCGCCTTTGTGGAGTCAAATAAATAAACAAATAATAGGATAGGTCTAAAAGCATTTCAGTGCAGTGTACCAAGAAATGCAGCAGCTTTGCTTCAAAGCACAAAATTTTATACGAAATCATAGTAAGGGTGTAATGACAATTGATGAGTCTCTTCAGAATCAAGGAAATTAGAGTAAGGTTTCTGTTTTTTTAATCACTCTCATTGTAGTTAATGGAATTTGGGATGGCGCTGATGAATAATGTGATAAATACACTATACTCGGTGAGCAGGAGTAAAAGTGCAACGAAAATATGACTGTTCATCAGGGGACAGTCTTTCAGTATTCCGCAAGAGGTCATTTTTATTAAGCTGCTGTAACATAAAAATGACTTGCCCACTTTTCATTTTTCACTCCTCATTTCTCATTCAAAATCAAAATCAGAAAATAAAGCCTATGTGAAGAGTTACATGTAATAGGGAATTCAACGTCCATTCTTCAAGTTGCGGATGATTCGTGCCAAATCACAAACGAAGAGTGAAAACTGAGTTCCTATGTAACTCCGGCCAGGCTTCAATATTAAGAAAGGAAAAAACAAAAAAAAGATATAAAAATGTATATTGTACTTTAAGTATTTTTCCATCAGGGCCGTATCCAAGGCATTATTGGCCCAGGTAAATCGAAGCATCCTCCCATAGCAGGAGTTCACCTCCCTTCTCTCCATCCACTTACACACACATTGTGTGCAAGCGTATAAAGAGGAGCGAGACCAAATCCACTGCTGTGGGAGGATGATAAAGAAGATGCCATCTCAAGCTACCCAAGAAAAGAAACATTGTCATTCAGAGTAATTCAGAAAAAGCCTTGGTCTCTCTCGTATTCATCATCATTTCCGGCCAAAACAGTTCAAAAATCAGAAAACTCCACCGCTGACGTCCGCAAGTAATTTTGTGCCCCCATATGTCGCAGCCAAATCACCGTATGAAATTCATCATTATAGAATAAGCCGGGTAGTTACGGGAAGCAATTTCGACATTATTGGCATTCCCAGTAGACCGTTATCAAATTTTCTGCTGCAAATGAAAATATGCCGTTTTGTCCGTGATAATACTCGCAAATTGGAAGTGATTCTCGTTTTTAACCAATTTTGGAAGGATTGGTTCATAGGTTTGTCAATGTTTGTTGGGCGAGGTGATTGGTAGATAATTTTGTCGGTTGTAAAAATAAGAAAAAAATGACATTTTGGTATTACCATAGTGATTTGGCGTCATCAGGCGAGGTAAACAACCAGGCTTTCTTTTATTGGTAATGAAGGACTTCATCACCAAATCATTCCAAAAGGAAGTAGACAAAGACATGTAACCTGCATGGTTTTTAATATATTTCCACTGGGACATACTAGTAACGGCCGAAGGTTGGCCATTCGAGAAGCCTTGATCGAGTAGCCTTAAGTGGTCATCTCGTGCGCTTAGCAAGGGGCAGGTCGCGGGTTCAAAGCCCGGGCCATATGGGATTCGTCGTCCCTGGCTCTTCAGTCCGCCGCATGGGACATTAAGCTGTGGTGCCGTGTACCGTCCTTCTAAGGGCAGGTAGGCCCCACCCAAGTGAGAAACATAAGTAGCTTAAGACGTCTCTTCCGTACTAACCAGGGCCGTCGGCTGCGGCCATGATGGAACACCACTAACCGCACTTTGGGGATCATTTCAACTTGTGCCACAGGATTGGAAGGGACTGCTGCCAATGTCAACATGGAAGCAAAGCCGGAAAAGTTAGAAGGTGCAGTCAACATTGTATCGAAGAATCGTACTTTCTAATCGGACTAACTTAGTTGCCAGTATTTGCAATGTTTGGCGGACCAACGAGTGGCAAGTATTTGCGATGTTTGACGGACCAACGATCACGCCGTGTTTACCTAACAAATACATCCTCTATCGCCTCTTTCATCGTGAGAAATCACACAGAAGCAACCTTCATAACAATGGATGGTGACTGTACGGTCTGTTGAACAACTGCCATGATGGAGTACTGGGAACTAAGTCAACATACGTGATTGAACAGTCAGGTGAGACTTTATACGTGGAGTCATTGTCTTTACCTACATGTACATGTACATGAATCCGTGATTTAGGATGTCATGTAGCTGAGCAAGCTGGCCAAGTTTTAAGACGTGCTGACTCGGGGGTCCTGCAAGCTGCGCTAATACCAATAATACAATGACACTTCGATTCCAAGCACCGGCCAACCCAAACGCCACAAACCCTGCAGTCGCAAGAGCTCCGAATCCTAAAACTGGTTTCTTCCGTGCGACAAAAATCTAAAAGCCACTTGGAGATCTCCAAAACCCCCCGGGCAAAACCCTAGGCGAGTAGCATACTCATGTCATGTCACATCCATCATGATGGACTATCGGGCAAGTTGACTGTCCAACGACGGAACAGGCGGCATCAACTGAAGAAATCATGATCAGGTCGCAAAAGTGAAAATGTGTATCTCGTCGTGGAATACGCAGCATCTGTACGCAGGGAACCGTTACTCGAGTCAAGTCGACGGAGAATGGATTACGCCCGTGTTGATGGCGCAGAAGTTGTTCAACTATTGCGATTCGTGATCATTCTGATCGGCGACTGATGCTGATCGTCGCAGCTGCAATCCAGTGTCACACCACATCGGTGACTGATTTGTTCCACGCGGTCGTGCCTCAGATGCAAAGCGATCCGAAAGTCAGTCAGCGCCTGTTCTGTACCATCGCAAGGTCGACCTTACATCAGCATTAAAGGTATGTCACAGAGGATCTAGAGAGATGCCGAGGAACATCGTTTTTGTGGCACGGATGGTTGGTGATGCTCAGCGGCTTTCGGTCGAGTTACTCTTTCCACTTCAGCTGACCGAAGGCCGAATGTTAGTCTGTCCGTTTACATTCCAGTCTACCGTGAGATGAGTAGGAACATGCCTCGGCCTTCTGTCCGATCCAGGTGATGAGACGGAAAATCCTCTTGTTCACTCTCCCCGTCCCATATACTGACCACAGGATGGTAGAACTGGTCGGACCACAGCCTTACACGACTACGTGCACCAAGCATCAGAACAAGTGAACCTCACCACTGCAGGCTGGCTGACGATTCATCAGGTTAAACTGCATTTATGACTCGGAGTCATTTATTAACGAAAATGAAATTGAATCGGAAAACACAATTTAAAGGCAATCATGTTCTTATTCACTTCGCAGAGAAGATCCGCACGCGGGGTGTACCAATCCGAAACCAATCATCACCAATCCTTTTGGGCAACAATTGATCATCAAAAATCAACTTTAACATCAACTTGACGCATTATTGTATCCGCACATGCCCCCCGGGCGCATTGGGTTTAATATGGTTCTCAATGCTGTCTGATTTCTCGTTGAAATTAAAGGTTGATGTTGTTATTAAGGTAACCGAACACAGGATGAAAATGCCTGCGTCTTCCGCCGCTAGTTGGGCAAAATCGGGGTATACGAAGTATGTTGCCAATATCTTTCGGCAGCGTTTTATGGCCCCGTAAGTGCACTTCCAGCGGCAAAAAGTAAATCAGCGGGAACCTGGTTGGGCGCCCGATGGCAAAGAGGTTGAGCGTGGGACTCAAGACCAACAGGTCAGGTAAATGCACAGGATGGACATGACTGCCTCTCCGCCAATAGCTGGAGCCCTAGCCATACGAGAAGGTCGCAACCACTTTTCTACGGCTTGTCGTGGTGCCATCAGTGCGTGCACTCTACTTCCATCCAACAGTAAAAATCACGAGGATCATGATTGGTCGAAGTAAGCCATACTTCAATAAAGACCTACCGATCACGGCTGTAATTCGATTTACCATTCGTGGTAACACTGAACCCTAACCCTAAAGCTAACCCTAATCCGTGCTACAGACCAAGAGGGCCCGAGATACCTGAACTAACCCGCACCACGAACTTTGGCGCCCGAGAGATGAATCCTCCAAACCGCTTGCTGGCCACACAGCTGGCTGTTGATAACTTCGAATCGAAGTACGGACACTGCCACTTTTCAGTGATACGTTGACACTGGAAGTGCTAGACCTCAGTGGCAAAGCCACGTTTCTGTGAATAACTGCCAATTTGGTGTATCTGCGGAGGAAAGTTCGTCCCACAACCTGAACTGCGCTCTGTGTTAAAAAATCATGGTCTCGAATTTCGATGAGATACTACACCTCCACTGGCAAGGTGTTGAAATGACAGTGGATCTCCCTTCAGACAGAAGATGAATCACCTCCTGTCGAAATGATGCAATATTGAACATTTTATCTCACTGTGATCGCCCCAGGGTACGGAGAAACTGCCCCGAGCCGACGAGTAAGGATAATTAGTATTGGCAGCAATACGTCATCTGGATCTCCGAGGGAGCGCCTTCCGCTAAATAAAAATGTCCATTTCGCTTCACAGATAAAAATGACCCCTGATGAAAATAAAATCGACAACTTGGGTCAAGTAACATTTTTCAATTGCTGTTACGTACATTCGGCTTTGGCTACGAAAGGAGTTTGTCTACCGCCAAAGGGTAGAAGCCTGTCCAAATCTTTGTTCTCCCAGCAGGAGGTTAAAGTTTGGGTTTATAGTCTGATATCAACAACGGTAGAGGTGTCATCCGACTTCACACTTTAAAGCGAATGGCTCGCGGGGTTTGTTGTGGCGCCATGACAGTTGGTCATCGATATCAAGCAGCATTTTGAGAAAAAGGCAAAAGAAGGATTTTAGTTTAATGGCAAATGCATTACACAGCCAAACTTCGGAGGCGCATTCTGCAAAATCTGCCGCTTCAAAATCAATGGGAATAGTACAAAATGTACATCTTGACCTACTGAATTTGAAGACGTCATTAACCCATTTTAACAAATTTTTACTGGAACCTCGTCCCCAGTGTTTACATTCGCATATTTGCACAGGTGTTGCATATGGCTGGGGCACGGCTTTGCCTGGAGGCTAGGTTCACTCTCTATGGAAGGTACCACCAAAAATGTAAACAAACCCCGCGAGCCATTCGCTTTAACCCCAGTCTATCCTCAAACCTTTCAGTAGAACTCAGATGAGCTGCTCATTCAGCGCTACAATCTGAGCATTTCCGACCGGTACCCATTTATACACCTGGGTGGAGAGAGGCCAGTAAGGCAAAGAGACCTGCCCAAAGTCTCACGCCAGCAGCGGGATTCGAACCCGGGATCCTCTGACCGCTAGTCGGGAGGCCCGAACCACTACACCACCGTGGCTCCCTAGTACATGTACATGTAGGTTGACACTTCCACTACCAGCGAGAATGCCTATTGGTCGGACATTGTACCAGAAAGAAGGCAAAAGAACTTCTGCGTCGCTTGGTTTTACATCTCACAACTTAAAGAGTATCGTTGCAGTCAGTCTTTTCTAGAGTTGCAGAGATGAAAATGCAACTATGCTCCAACCTTTAAGTGACGCAAGGCGACCTCAAGAATTGTCTCCCGCAGCTAAGCCATCCAATATAACTCTTATTGCTCATTTCCCTTGAATGGTATAGCCACAGGGCAGGCCTGATTTTTCTGCCTAGCGTTCTACGTAGGCCAGCGGGACCCCTTCTCGGCGCAATCTGCGCTGATTGCTGCAGGACCCGTGCACGTCTCGGGGCAATAAATCACCGATTTGTTGGGCCAAGCCCCCTGGTAGCCTCGGATTGCTCTCCGTTAATCGGCTAGTCGGGTATCGATTCCCGCTGAGGTTCGGCCTACAGACGTGACCGGCTTAGCACCATAACAATATCATGAGCATACCAAGGCGGAAAGCACCGACCAAATGAAGTAAATCTGCAAGTGGTCGCAGAGATCAAATATTCATCTCGCATAAGAATATTCCGCAGCCTTTATCACTTTTCCATTTTTTATCATCCGCACGGATACATTGCATTTTTATGCTGGTCTAGCTTCTAGAACTTCTACGTGGTTTTACTACGTAAGACCGCCAATAATAGCGAACCTATTGCCGCTCCTGTTTTCAAAGATCGTCACAGACTTTCTCCAGCGACCGTTTCGCGACAACGCGTAATCGAAAACGGATCCGGAAAGAACTAGTACCAGCAAAACTAATTTCAACTTTTCCCTAACGATGACGGCACTTCGTCCGACTGTCCACTTCAATTTCCACCACCGTCACTGAGCACACACCGGGAATTACCTTCGAAGCAGAAGCACAAAATCCCACCCAATTTTCTGAAGAACGCCAACTACCCCCTTCGATTTCTACCACCGGTAACACACCGAGAATCAACTGCGATGGCAGGACCACAAAATCCCATGCGATCGACCCGATTTTCTAGAGAATGGCGTCTAATTATTTGACTGTACGGCAAATTGTCTGCCTCCAATTTACAATGTTATTAAGCCGAACGACTTCAGTATCGGAAAGAGTATAAACCAAAACCGGGCCAATTCTCAGTGCACTAGGGGTGTTTAAGGTCGACTGACCCGGCCGAACAAGCAGCGTTGAGTCAGTCCACGAGGGGTGTTTAAGGTCGACTGACCGGCCGAACAAGCAGCGTTGAGTCAGTCCACGAGGAGTGTTTAAGGTCGACTGACCGGCCGAACAAGCAGCGTTGAGTCAGTCCACGAGGAGTGTTTAAGGTCGACTGACCGGCCGAACAAGCAGCGTTGGGTCAGTCGACTTGAACGCCTCTACCGCTTTGAGATTTGCCGTCCACGTGCGCTAACCTCAAGCCAGTTGACTGCCACACCGCAGAGTAGCCTACGTTTGTTCCGATTGGGAAGTGGCCACTTTAGCGAAGACGGAATAACGATGACTGCCGGCCACCCCACACCAAGTGTCCGGTGTTAACCAGGACTTAAACCTGCTTTATACATCTGCCATCGCACGATCAATCGAGCGAGCAAACAAGAACGTTTGCCGACAACAATCGGATAGTAACCAGCGCTTAGTTAGAGTGAGTCTTCCGGCGAGACCAGACCACCCGACGCCGATCCTCAGCAGCCTCGCCAATAACAATCGATAACCACAACACTATTTTCCCGAACCGCAATCTCGGCAATTGGTTGATTTATTCATTGAGAAGTGCACCTGACCGAGCACCACTTGCCGGTGAAATTGCTGGTCTCTTCGGATGGAAATCAACTTAAGTGTCACTCTTAGCTTAGGTAATCTGACTAATGACTCGCTATTGTAAGGCACTGAAGATCTTTATCGGCGCTGGAGCCGCCACTGTCCGGAGGACGCTACTTTTTTACGACAATTGTGGTTGAGAAAAACTCGAACTTGGGGTTTGTAATTTGCTCATTCTCGCGAGAGTTCACCGATGTCTTTTCCACAGGTTTTCCACGAATCTTATCCACAAGAAGCCGTGGTACTGCAGTTCATTCCAAATCCCAGTGGCGCGAGGTTTTCAGCCGATATCTCCGCAACGGCTGGGTCAAATTCAACATACCATACATCAATTAACTTGTCTTTCTTGTCGGTATCTTTTTGCTATCTCCATTTTTCGCGTAAGGTCTGCTTAACGGATCCCTTTCTCAAAACCCATTTCATTTCGCTATGCTGTTCAGTGCAGTTTACACGTGCGCGATGCATTGCATCATTTCAAAACGGCCGTAAACACGAACTGTGATTTGTGAAAGAACTTTTTTCTGTCACGTTTTTCGGGAAAATGACAGTGATGATGGCTGTACCGCCAAGAAAGACAAGTCGATTGACGTATGTTTCATCAAAATCGGCCCAGCCGTTGCGGAGCTATCGTTGATAAACCTCGCGCCAATCGGAACTGGAATGGAGAGTAGGGTCTCTGGCCAGCGGTCATGAGGTCCCTGGTTCGAATCCCACTATCAGCGTGAGACTCTGGGCAGTTCTCTTTGCCTCTCTTGCCTCGCTCCACCCAGGTGTATCAATAAGTACCGCCTGAAATACCCAGATTGTAGTGCTGAATGAGCAGATCATCTGAGTTCTACTGAAAAGTTTCAGGATAAACTACCTCTACCGTACTGGATATCAGACTGTTAGCCCAAACATTAAGTCCCGTCGCCAATGTAGCTGTAAGCTCGTATTTATTTGTAACAATAATGCCTATTGGCAAACATTCCGCCTGAAGACATCGTCAGTTTTTCTCCAATATCAACACTTCGTCTGGCCAACTGCTTAACTTGCTAACAAGGGAGACAGATAAAAGTTGTCGGCATTCTTTCAGTCGGCATTCTTTCCTAAAGCATACAAAAGTAGTCGGCATTCTTTCTTAAAACATAAAAGAAGTAGTCGGCATTCTTTCCTAAAACATAAAAGAAGTACATGTAGTCGGCATTCTTTCCTAAAGCATAAAAAAAGTAGTCGGCATTCTTCCGTAAAACATCGCAAAGTTTGACATGTTCGAAGACGAAGTAAAAAAATCTTTTATGTAATGTACCTAATGAACGGGGCCCTGTTTCATTAAGTGACGTTAAGCTTATGGTATCTTTAACCAAATGGAAAATACATTGAAGTTAATGGTACCATTAGCTTAAAGTCACTTTAAGAAACAGGCCCCCTGTCTCTTATCACTGGACCAGGGGGCAGATCCGCTTGTATTTGAAAGAAAACAAACCAGGGCTCGTGTACCCCGAAACAAAAGCTCCAATCAACAAATATTTTCGTTCTCTGGCACACCCACTGCCTGGAAATTCACGGCCGATATGACACAGCGTGCATATTGGATATGTCATAATATATCCCCGAAATCGTGAGAAGTCAAAAAAATTTCATCGGGTGATTTGGTCTCGGCTTCGGCTCATTTGCTTTGAGTCGAGATTCTACATAAACACCGTGTCTAGTGCTTTCAGCCACCACGGGTCATTACTTCTACACTTGCAGCGGTATGTTCGATAAAGGTGTAATTAGGCGTGAATCCATCACAACGTTGATACCCATTGAGAGAGAGTGGTTTTCAGACTTGTTGAGGAGTGCCAATTTGTGCAAATATGAGTCTAATCATCGTATCAATTAATAGCTCTTCAATTATATTGTATGTGGCTTAGATGACGCGGACTGGCCTGCAGGGGGTGGGGTACTCTCGTACTCAGAGCAGAAATTAGATATTTCGTTCAGTGGGGCGCCAAATACGACATCATTACTTGTACCTAGCATAAACACTAAGGTTTCGCAAATCTGATGAAACACGAAGTACGAAATACGAAATTGGACTTCGACTCCATGACGTAATGTATTTCAGAAGGTGGTTAGTATCACAAATGTCCCCGCTGCCAGTACGTCTTTTAGCATATCATGTAAGACCGAGAGAGTTATGGTGCATCTTGAATTTTTAAATTTCCACTTCGTAGATACGAAGTGGAAACGAAAGATAAATTTCAAAGTTTAATAATACACCGTAATTATATCGGTCTAACGTCATACGCTAAAAGACACTCTTGCAGCAGGCGGTATTTGTGGTACCAACCATCTCCTGAAATACATTACGTCATGGAAATGAAGTAGAAATTCGCAAACACTCTGACCG
>NMRB01004037.1:23456-34971 GCA_002633025.1 Notospermus geniculatus | reverse complement strand
CCCTTAACCGGTCACCTGTCGACAAAAGTCGACATAGGAATTCAGTTCCAATTCCTAACACAGTGAGGCGCCACAAGTCCACCTGAAGCATTCCTGGTACTTCTGTGGTGTGCCAGCCACGAAATGGCATCACCAAAACTTTATGTTGCAATTCACTTTTTCGAGATAATTATCAACTAATTATCTCTTTTGTCTTGAACCAGTGACGTCATAGATAATTAGGAGTATGTATTTTTTCTAAAAACAAGCGTTTTGAGGCATGAAATAGGATTTGAACTGTGGAAAAAGGTGGGAAAGTGCTTCTACTTTCATCTCAGACAGTGTAGGCTTACACACAAGCAGGTTGGACTGGTGTGGTGGGGGTTGGCAAGATTTTTTGGGGTTTTTGGCTAATAACTCCTCATAAATATCATCAATAATTTGTTTTTCATCTGAAACTTCATATAATGATAGATTAGAAGGTGTTACACCTTTTTTGTGTACATTTCTCAGCCTGAATATCATTAATAAAGGCACAGTTTGAGATTTTTGACATTTTCGCATAGCCTCACGGAGGCTCTGACCAGTTAAGGGTTAAACGTCGCTAAGTTTATTAAGTGAAAGTGGTTTTTGGTAGGCTAATACAACAGTAATGATTTGAAATACATGTAGAAATAGATGCATCTGAATACACGAGTTTCTTAAAGGAGTTAAGACGCCAAAGTTGTAAACAAGCTGGTTTGTTTACAAACATGGTTGGCAAACTAGTTTTATTCCTTCGTGAAGGTGGCAGCACCAGTAGCGCCCCATGATCGTTAGACTGGTGCCCGGTCCAATGCAACTCACTCACGATATTCACGTCAGTACAAATCACCGACAATAGGTGGCAGCACCGCAGGCATCGCGTGGATAGAGAACCAGTGAGTGAGTGTTTACAACTTGACGTCCAGCTCCTTTAATTTGAAGGGGTTTAGTGCCAAGTCCTTGTGACCATTGGTTCCTTGCATCTGTACTACCGGGGTACTTGCAATAGCAGTGCACGCCACAGTAACCACCGATACCTGTAGAAAACGTTACGTGTACATGCAGTCTGAGTGGAGAGAAAATTAACAGCAGAGCTCAATTTGCTTTGACGAAATTCACACATTCCTAACATACTCGTATGTTTACATGTAGGCCTAACCATTAGCTGCATGCATGGAGAGTACATGTATAACGAATAGCCTATGTAAGCCTTGTAATAAGCACTGAGTGCATACTGGACTATGCATAAAGAGAGTATAATTTAAAGCTACTTCTGACAACATGTATTTAATCATTTCATTCTTAGCGCCACATTATTCCCAATCATCCTGAGATGATCCCGAGACGTAATCTTCAGAGAACATGTAGGCGTCCATGACGTCATCCAGTGGGTGCTCCCAATCAAGACATAGCACATTCCCAACTTCATCTCCACAGAATAGCCTAACGTTGGGACTACCGGTATGTGCATTAGACCGTTGTGCATTCTTGATCATACCGGTCACAGGGAAAGTTGAGAAGAACTGACCAATCTGAAAAAGCAAAAATGAATTCGGATCATGTATATTTAAAGAACTTTAAGCATTTCATGTGTTTGGCAGTAAATATTTTGTATTTTTCCGCCATGCTGCCTCCATACAAGGGCACATCTGAAAATCACACTGCAATCCGTACAAGTCGGTGGAGTCAAAGTAAGTGAAGGAAACTCATGTTATGATTTTGTGTGGGAGTTGCCTTTTATGAAGTACAAAATGTATTGCATGAAGCGTAGAGTGCAAGTCATTTTCCTCCTCCCAATCAACACTCAGCAAATGTATGACATACCTGTTTACCATCATTGCCCCACACTTTGACAGTCTTGTCAGAAGAGGCTGTGAAAACATATCTGTCCGTGACCACAATACCAGTGATGGCACCACTGTGAATCTGCAATGTGTAAGCAGGAAAGAGGTCTAACATTCGTTGACTGTAATGGTTCAAGCAATGGTAACGACAGCTTTGCAGAGCTACACTATGGTTCAAGCAATGGTAATGAGAGCTTTGCAGAGCTACACTAGGCTGATTTAACCAGATGAAAATCAACCTTTTCTTTTACGGTACTTACCTTCCTTTTCTTAATAAGTTTCGTGCTCTTCGTATCATCCTCCTCAAAGAACAACAGATTCCCAATTGAGTCTCCCACATAGATTTTATCAGGCTTGACTGTCATGGTGCTAACACAGTACGGTCTGTCACTGCCTTTTTCAATGTGGTCACAATCAAGGGGATCCAGCTGTAAACATCAAAAGAGTTAAGAGTAAGAACTTAGCCCGGGTGCCCAAATGATTTGTCCACATCAAGGACAACGAAAGATTAGATCACATCACATGAAGAGTGGGTCCATCTGGGGATCAAACCCAGAACCTCAGAAGTGACAGGTGCCAATGTTTGCACTTTACCATTCTGACAACCTCCAGACACTTCTACCAGCCCACTTACGAAGTAAGAGCAATTGATGTCTTACCTCCGAAAAGCTATTCTTCTCAGAATCGTACGTCCACTTCAGGATGTGTGTGTCAGCCCCAGCGCTCAAGAAGACATCTTTGTGAGTGCAAGAAAATCCCATGGATTGGATGACGTCAATGTTGCTGAGGAGAAAACAAAAGATATTAAGACTGGACAGTCGTTCTCTCTGTATCATGTGAGTACCCAGTCTGACCGGGAATCGAACCTGTGACCTCAGAGGTGACAGGGGAAGATGCCTCCATTATGACTGTTAATATACAAGTACTTTCTCCTTCTGTTCCGTAGTCCGATAACCTACATGTAGATCATACCTTTCTAGGCTCATGTTCGGCTTGGCTGTCTTGTCATTGAAGGTGTATATCTTCCCACTGACGTCTGCCACCATGTAAACGTTTATTCCTTTCTTGGTGTTGCTTGCAAGTGGGTTCCAACAGATGGCACATAGAGGGTGCCCAATATCTACCTGGTGGGTTTTCCTGAGGAAGAAAAAGATGTAAAAGCTTCAGACCCACTCCTCAATAAATAAATCAAGCCATACATACCGGTGATTGGCGTCTTTGAGGTCATCTCTGTTTCGTGGGATCTTCCACCAAAATTCTACATATATGCCCCTAGCAGAGTGTGGGACAACGAATGAGTTTGGCGATGGCCTTCAAAGAGGAAAGTTCCTGAAATGTCTTAAATTTGCTGACTAACATCAAAGTTCACTTACTGTATACGATATTTGTCGTTGTTGTCCTTCTGACATTTCCAAGTGACAACATTACCAGCGTATGAGCAGGTCGCGAAACTTCCATTATCTTCAGAGACAGCGATACCTGCGACAGCTTTCTCATGCCCCTACAAGAAGAAAGTTATCTTTGACTAGGTTGAGTGGCACAATTAAGACACTCTGCATGCAGAGCCAAGGTTCAATTCCGGGGGAGATCAATACCTCGTGTGTTTGTGTGGATACTAAGTTTTCTAGGTTATTGCCTCCTCAAAACAAAACTGGTAAACCAACATACCTTCTTAGAGAAAATGCATTGGGGCATGCCCGCATAATTATCCCAACCATGCCAGACCTTGATCACACCGTCCCTGGAAAGTGAAAATGCCATATTAGAAAGGTGACAGAGCCAAAGAGAGGTAACCAGGACTCTGGGGTTCAAATCTGAGGCCACCTGACTGCTGGTCACAGATCAGCAACTACACCACTGTGCATGCTTCATACATGTAAAATTGGGACACGACAGGCACGACCGAGGATCGAACCCGTGACCTCATTGGTGCCAGGTGCAGATGTCTCTACTATGCCATGCCACAATTTAAGTTACAGTTGATTTACTCACCTACTCCCAGTAATAGTTAGTGATGTATGAACACAATGTTTCATGCACATGATCTCCTTCTCATGAGCTGTGAGTGAAGCTTGCTGCGTGAGATCCGGCGACCATAGCTTGATGCTTCTGTCCAGGGAACTGGTGCAGATTTTACCGTCCAAAGCCACATCGACACAGACCACACGGTCAGAGTGGCCTGTCAGGCAGGCGAGTTCATTGGCCTAGAAATAAGACAGTTTTCTCATCACTTTATCACTTAAAGAGCGGGTCCGTCCGAGGATCGAACCCAGAACCTCAGAGGTGACAGGTGGCAATGTTTCACTCTACCACATTGACAGTAAAATTGAGTCACCAAACTTGCAAATCAATGAATCAAATCTCATTTTCAGAATACCCCTACTTAAATTTCCACAGAAAAACCTGACTCAGAATTTAGGAAAACGTGAAATACACACCTCCGTTGGTTTCCAGATACGGATGGTGCCATCATCTGAACACGTGGCAGCCATTACGTCCTTGACCTTGAACAGTTTCTTCTCTATCTTGGCCTTCTCGTGTTCCTTTGACCATTCATCCTCTTGGACGATGGACGCCCAGTCCTTGCTGCTTGTCTCGACTGAAAAGAATGATTAAGTGAAGAAATGTGTGCGTGTTTGATTGTCCACGTGGGATGAAATCATCACCACTGGTTAAAACTGTTGCCAAGTAGTTCGCTTCAGGCTAGGGATGATGTGCCCGAGTCATTCCCCAGTCTTTCTTTTGTCACAATCTCACAGTCTTACCTGTTTCTTCCTTCTCTTCAGCTGTAACCACAATATCACACGAGTTGACCCTTTCTGAGTGACCGTGTAGGGTGGTTATTTCTGTACCCTTGTGTGACCAAACCTTCACGGAGCCATCGTAGCACGCCGACATGATGCAGCCATACTGGAAGCACATAATACGTACATGTAGTTTGTTCAATTAACAGGAATAAGAAAGCAAGTCAGTGCTGAATTCTAGTTGCAGAGTTGATTATACCAAATGCACTGGAGTGTACACCATGATGCACAGTAGTTTCCTGTTGGCCTCCTTCACATACAGAACCAGAAATGGGCCAGCAAGGCCATGAGTGTCAAAAATACTAATTGCCTAATCAAAGAAATTGACACATGGCCTTGCCAAGTCCCAAATCTGCGTACACAACAACAAAATGCCGTGACCACTGTGGCTCTCAAGAGGCGACTTACACTGTAGCTGACAGCATTGACAGACGCCTGGTGTCCAGTGTATTGTTTCTTCTCCTGTCCTGTCTTCACGTCCCAAAGTTTCAAATTGAAATCATTCGAGCATGTGACCTGTAACATAAAATGAATCAGAAATTTTGCCCACACCGGGAAATAAGACTGACAATGGAGCAGTCAAAGTGATCTTGGCCACAAATTGCCACTATCCCCCCTGCAAAACATTCATGGATCTGCCCCTGAAGTGTAATACGTA
Source organism: Notospermus geniculatus (assembly GCA_002633025.1). Classification (NCBI taxonomy): domain Eukaryota; kingdom Metazoa; phylum Nemertea; class Pilidiophora; order Heteronemertea; family Lineidae; genus Notospermus; species Notospermus geniculatus. The sequence goes on along the minus strand of NMRB01004037.1, from coordinate 29,662 downwards.
CCAAGAAGTCACCGGTATTTGACCAGGAGCAGCTGTTGATCCAATCAGCGTGGCAGGCATTCAGTACCTTGTCAACCTGGAGGGTCCGACCATGCTTCGATGCTTTGATGGTCCAGATTATTACGGACTGAAGGATAAATCAGACGAATTGAATAAGATGTTTTGCACAGTGTAATAACCAGTGATACACAGGTCATGAATAATTCTCTGCATAATTACAAAGGTGCTTCAGGTCTATTGAATATGAACCCCCACTCTGGAAAGCTCCACCTCTTACCATGTCCCTGCTACATGTTGCAAACTGCATTGCATTCTCATTAAAAGAGCATCCAGTCACAGCCCCTGTGTGAACAGCCATTTTCCCCAGGACGCGACCTCTGAAATGAATATAGGATAAGATGAGCGCCATGGTTCCTGCTGGAGTCGACAATGTTCATGTCAAAACAACATGATGAATTCAAAATGAGATGGTATTTACCTAGCAAACATTGGCCTGTCATACAAGGTAACAGTGCAGTCCTCTGATCCAGTCACCAAGTACGAGCCTCCAAAAGCCAAGCACCAGACTCCTTTAGTGTTATGCTTGTGCATCGTGACTTTTGCCTTTGGGTCATTCAAGTCCTGGAAATAAAAATATGATAAACTGAAGAAATGATAACCAAAAGGAACATCCAAATAAACTACTGGGAAAATGATATCCTGGAATTGAACCTTGACCTCTCAGTCTCAAGTCCAATGCTTAGTCACTGTGCTCCCCTGACTCTACATGGAACTGACGATAAACGACCAAACTTACGATCATGGTCACAAAGCAATCGTCTGATCCTGTGAAGGCAAATGAGCCCATGAACTCATCAAATTTGATGCACCTAACACTGGCTGTGTGCACATTGGTCCATTCCTGCACCAATGAACCTGAAATCAATGAAGGTACCGGTATATGAATTTAGTCCGAGTAGAGGCTAGCGATCTGCAATATTGACTTCATGCTCTCTTGAGGGAAATTGCAGTTCAGTAAATCACGAGTAAAGAAGTTGTTTGACACTTACTGGAGACAATGTCGAACATCCTCACGTGTCCACTGTGATAACCTGCCACCACCCTACTTCCACTTTGTTGGAGGGAAACGCACATCACAGGTCCATAGGACTCTTCCCCAAGAGTTGTGACTGGCTTGCCAAGGTGACCAGACCACATCTGAAATGAGAAGTGATCAATATTGTGGTGAATAATACAGGATTCACTGTTTATTTGAAAACGGCACAATGGGTTGGTAAACTTGACCTACCTTTACAGTACTGTCATCACTGGCGGTGACAAGCTCCTTTCCAGTCTGAGAGAAGCAGATGCTGTTGATCGGGAGACTGTGGCCAGTGATGGTTGCAATTGGTGAACCATTCGATGCTGACCAGAGCCTTACTTCTCCATCGAGGGCCGCGGAAGCGACGTGACGACCGGATGGAGAGAAGCGCACATCACGCACCGAGGTGCTGTGTCCACGAAGGATCTGGGGAGAGAAAGGATACAACTGAAGATTCATTTCCGAGTGATGAAATTGATGGAAAAAGGCCTCATTTCCGAGTGATGAAATTGATGGAAAAAGGCCTCTAATGTCTTAGTCAGTGATTTTGAGGAACGTTTAGAAGAAAAGGATCACTTACCCCCTTCTTTGGATTGCCTCCCTTGAAGTACACGTCCCATATTTTCAGAGTAGCATCCCAACCTCCTGTCACGATGACCTCATTCTCAGGATGGAAGGCAACACAGTTGAATGGGCATCTGAAATAAAATGGAAAGTAAAATACTCCTCCTGCAGTTAGTTCCAATATCCATTGGTGCTCTTCTTACACCAAAATGGTAATCGGCTTAAACCGAAGAATTTAGACCTGTTGTTGTGTACTTACTGGTCTTTTATATGGTCAGAGATCAATGATCCATCTTCGACTTTCCAAAGTCGTACAGAACAATCCCAGCTGGCTGAGGCCACAATCTTCCCCTTTGGATCAGATGCACAGGCACTGACACGGCGTTTGTGTCCCTTGAGAACCCTTGTCCTGCAGAATGAACGAGTCATGTCATCTTACATACACAGGTTACTGGGTACAAGGCGACAGCCAGTGAGGATCAATTGGTGCCAACATCTAAAGGGACCAACATATTTGAATTTATAAGAGCCATATTTGAAAGACCAGGTTGTGTATTACAACCGAGCGCCATGCGGTAGATGACCACCAACCTGAAGCCACCATCCACATCCCAAAGACTGACGCCATTGTCAGCAGACGTACTGCACAGTTTCCCATTCCCAGCAAAACACACGCCAGTGATGACATCAGAATGGCCAGTGTAGGTCTTCAGTTCTTGTCCCGTCTGCATATCATAGAGTCTGATGACGCCGTCAGCGGAACCACATGCCATACGACATCCACTAGGTGAGACTGACAGACTTGTGGTGACATCCTGAAGGTCTGAGATGGTCAAGGTGCACGGGTCGATCCGGCCAGGCCTATTTGTGTGCATCATTGTAGGCCTCTTGCTGAACATGGCCCGGGCGGCAGCCATCTCTGATATTTCAGAATCCTTCGGTTCATTTATGCCCTGTTGGATGGTCAATGCTGGAAACCTAGGAAAATGAAAAGAATGTCAACCGTTCTTAGAAGTTAATGAGATTCAATGGAATGGCAGTACAATGGAACCTCTCTATAAAGGACAACTGGCAGAGGTGTCAGCGAGGGAGATTCAATGAGGAACCCGCGTGCCGGAAATCCCGACAGGTCGGCGCTGCGAGCAGTGCGACCGAAACGACGTCATTGACGTCGTTTTATGTGTTGACGCTACGTCATGAAAAAATCAGCTGTACATTTTCTACAGGAAAATTGAGATAAAGACGTTGCCGAAATCGTCATCTATGTCTTCATTTTAAGGAAAAAAGCACCGCAAAATGAAGACATTTTCATCTGCTACAAGATGGTGTAAATTTTAATGCCAGGCGACCGAAACAAACTGGTGCTTTTCACACCAGAAATAAATGGAAATAACGTTAGAAAAAAGAAACTTCGGTCGCACTGCTCACAGCGCCACGTCGTGACGTTAGTTCCTCCGGTTCCCCATTGTAAAATGCAGATGGACAACCATCACAACAGTGCTCCAACTAAAATGATTCTATTTGTCTCACCTTTGCAGTATGTGCAGGTTCCTTGAAACAAACGACTGATACTGCTTCACTTGATCACTGGCGAGGAACTTCTGTCGCTCCTTCTCGGCATTCTTAGTGAAAACTCCTGCAATGGAGACATCGGAAATGAGCAGCCATCCAAACGACTCAATCTTGAAAATCAAAATCTGAGCTCCTCCGCATCAATCCAATACAGACATGAAACCCTACCTCGGGCCTGGAAATCCTCTAGGACCTGGCTGGCCAAACCAAGCTGACATTTTGCCTGGATAAAGTTAAGACTACTAAGAAACGTCTCCAAATATTCAAAGTCATAACTGGCGGTCAGATGACGGGGGAATTCCACCATTGCTCGTACGTGTTGCCCTCTGAAGCTGAAATCACGGTGTGGATCGGCCACTCTCAGGAAATACGCTGCAACGCAAGACAGAGTTTCTTATGAGAAGAGTTATGGAAGAAACAAATTGGTTATTTTCTGAAAGATTGAGTCGAGAGTTTCATTCAACAACCCCAAATCTGATGGTTACAATGGCCAAAGAGCAATTTAAACAAAGCATTAATATTGACTTACCAGCCATTATCGTGTGTAGATACACTTCCTGGTCCGCCGAGGAGCTCTTCATGTATCTCTGCCTGACTGCCCGGTTGATGTCGGCGTGGGACAACGTTAAGTGTATATTACTGCAGCAGAAAACAGACTGGTGAAAATGAACCCAAAGAAATAGATGATAAAGGCCTACTGCACCTATATACCGGTACTCAGCCTCCTGTGCATAAATTATAGGTGAAATAATGAGTAGAATACAGGTAGGCAAAGACATAATCAGTAATTTACAACTTTGTACCAAAACATAACCGTGTTCCTACAAGCCTAGTCTCTTTAGCCCAGATGGTAGAGTGTTGGACTAAGATGGAGAAGGTCTCGGGTTCAAATTGCCGAGTTACTCTTCATTCTTTACACACTTACTGGTCAGTCTCCGTTGTCCTCAGGAAACCCTGGAGTGCCCTCAGCAACTGAGTGAATGTAGCAGACGGCACCTCATCATCAACAGGCATCACATCCATCCCGTGAATGTCAACCACATTGTGCTTCTCCTTCATGTCGACAAGATTGCAGTAATTCAGGAGAGAGTACAACTCGTGCTCCATGAGGCCTGAAATAAAGGCAAGTGAATATAGAATGGTGTCATTGATCGCGTAACTTTTTAACATTGTACCCTCTTTCTTTTGTGTTGATTTCTATGTGCAATGTCATGCCCTAGAAGTCGATAAGGACAAACTTACCATTATTGGCACAAGCCAGCAATGACATGGCTTTGGTCACAAGTTCAAGGCCAAGGTCAGATTCCAGCCTCTCTAGCACAATCTGCAGCAGCTGAGGAACTGTATGGGGCATCGATTTCAACTTTTCAGTCATCTGAAGAGCAATTTTAGAACTAAATGAAAATTTGAATGACATGTCTGTTCTTCACTAAAAGTCTGGTACCCACCAATACCATGTGAAGCTTCACACCAATATTAAAAGGCCCCACATGTATCGTTATACTTACCTTTTCAAACACACCAAAGACTCGGAGCTCCTCACAGGCCAAAGTCAGGTAGAGGGGGACATTTGCCTCTCTCTTAGACAGCAGCAATTTCATCTGAAAAATATGGTAAGAAACCATCAAATTAGCAAGCTGCCGACAAAAAATAGACTGAAAATAGGGAGGTAGAACTTGATTTTTACTACCTGGTTGTTGAAAGGAGATTCATCCAGGGTCTTCCTGTGTTTTGAAAGATGAGATTTCACGACCTCTGCTTTGTCCCACACATCCAGTGAAGGAATCACCATGTTTGTAACATCACCCCTACGTAGTAGAGCCTTGTGGCAGTCTCCATCAGTCAGACATGTCGTCACAATTATGACATTCTGAAAATCGAAAGATATTGAAATACCGCTATTAGAAGCAAGGCCCCGCTGAAAAATCCTAATCAGAACCTCGAGGTCACAGGCACTGATGTTTCTGCTGTGCCACTTTGAAACTCAAAGCCGACAGATGTTGCTATCAGCTACAAATTGCGAGGCTCACCTTAGGTAGAGGGTTTGGGATCCATTCCATGTTCCTAGCCTGGTGCACATCTTCTAGTTGGTCAGCTCCATCGATGGCAATCAGAATGGGACTGTTCAAGAATTTGGCGCCATCTGTCAGGACTTCCTTGAAATTGACCACAAGGTTCCTGAAATTCAAACAAGAAGCCTGATATGACAGCATTATCGGTACGTCACATGACAGTTACCGGGGTAGTTGACACACCCTTCTACGAGATGACTTCAATCCCTACTCTGAACCTATGACCTCACTGATGACAGGCACAGTTGTTTCCTCTCCTCCATCCCTGGACTTACTTGTAATCGTTTGGAACATCGGCCTTGAAGCCACACCTCCTGTTGACAGTCTCACAGAATCTCTTCAGCATGGGCACCACGTGAGCAGACGATGGCGTGGCACCAACAAAATGCAGTATGATCAAGGAACTTTCCTTGACATCCTTGCAGTTTTCTGGGAGGTAGTCACTGAACAAGGAAGCCTGAAATTTGAATGAACTTGTAATGCATGGGGAAACTCACACACTGGAGAAGGCCTACAGTGTCAGCCAGGAGAGAAGGGCTGCGGGTTTCCAGACAGAGTGCATGTGTGGACATCTGATGATGCTAACCCCTGGCCCCAAAGTCACTCACTCCCTTATTCATTATCCATATCCAGACACTCACCATGAAAGCTGTCTTCCCACAGCCTGCTTTCCCATGAAGTGTGAACACACCAGTTGAAATCTTATCTATCTCCTCAACGGATTTCTTCAGTACAGTCTTCCGTCCAACGAACACAGAACAATGTGATTCCATGAATGATGTCTGCAGCATGTTTTCATGTTCTGTCTCATCAATCGTGTTGTCGTCTTCATCCTCGGGGAAGTAGTACATGACAGCATTCCACAGATTGTTGAGGACTCGGGTGCCGAAGTCCTCAAGGCCGGCAACGACTGGTTT
>NMRB01004037.1:1834-14195 GCA_002633025.1 Notospermus geniculatus | reverse complement strand
CGGAAGCCATACTTGACAGATATGGAATGGCCCACAGCAAAGATGCAGAAATGATCCTCTGTTCTCTGTACTATGCTGGTAATTATGGACTGTGTCATGCAACAAATCATTTTGATTGGGGCTGTCGCCCAACAAATTATCTATTATTGATTGCTATAGGCCTATCTAATTGATTGTGACTAGGCTGCCATACTCTATTCAACACGCGGCCCACGCGGGATAAAGTCTCGGATGGACTGACAGTTGAGTTGTCAAATGTCGGGGAATTGACATAACAGTCATTTTTTTCCACTCTGGACATGGAAGAATTATTACCTCCTCCATGCCATGCAGTGATATTTCTTTAGACGGTGTTCAATAATATAATGAGTGTTTGTGTCTCTTTTGGTCATTATAATTACAAAATGAAAAATGTAATGCAATACTGTTATCACGCTGTTCTTTCCTTCCCTTTCAGTGGTCCTGATTGCTTTGGCATTAATGTTTCTCCCCATGGAGATGCTGTTTCAACTCTACTTGCATTTCTTATGTGGTGGACTCCTTCTTCTTGCCCACTTCACATCCTTCAAGTATGTAGAAGAGGAGAAGGCCGAGGGAAATCTCCATTCATCAGTCTTTGATGACAACAGCAACATCTACAGATTAGGAATGCACCTGGTGATTCAAGTCATTCTCAGCTCTGTTGTAGCTTATCTTATACAGATAAAAGACTGGACAAGATTCATGCTACTGATCTACACTTTGCCAATGATTGCTAGGGCAATCAATTTTCCAGTATCGGAACTTCATCTAGTGCACAATTTTTCTGCAATTTTTACCATGCTGATGGCGCTGATGGTTGTTTTCAATCATGTCGGTACAACCATTGATACTGTGAAAACTGGACTAAACAATGCCCATGCCATGGTGCAGAATATTGGCTGGCTTCACTTTTTCTTCACGATTGTAGACTGGTTTCATATTCCTCCTCAGTTCCTTGTGTTCTGGCTCATGACCTTCCTGGCGGAGTTGTACAAGTTCATCTTTGTGAAGCACTACCAAGATGGTGTTGTTATCATTCTTTTAGCAACAGTTGGTGAGTGTTGCTCTACACCAATTAGCTTAATTGGATTGTGCATAACTGTGTCCTACACATCTTGGTTCATACTGACACTGACTAAACTGTATCTAAAAGGATGGGAAGGTATGCACCTCGAACGGGAGCAGACTGGATGGACAGAGGGTTTCACAATGCTTCTCTTGGGCGTACAGACAGATATTATGGAACTGAAGGCTGCAACCCGAGCATTTCTGATGAGCATTGTTCTATTTATAGTCGTGTTGTCGCTCATACAATCGATGTATGAACTGACGGATCCTGTTCTCCTGTCACTGAGTGCATCACACAATCGGAATATCATACGCCATATCAAGACCGTCTTCCTAGCAACATTTCTGTGGATGTTTCCTCTAATCATGACTTGGGCCATTTGTCAGTTTTTCGAATTGGATTTCTGGCTCTTGGTCATCATATCCAGTTGTTTGCTGACATCCATGCAAGTTCTTGGATCCCTTGTTGTGTATTCTTTATTCATCTATGATTCACTACTGACCGAACCCTGGGAAAATTTGGACGATGTCGTCTATTATGCTCGAGCTGTTACACGAGTTCTGGAGTTCGTTGTTGCTGTGTTTGTTGTGTTGTACGGTGCTAAGGAATCACTCTACGGTGAGTGGAGTTGGATAAATTCATCCATATTGATTATCCATTTCTATTTCAATGTATGGCAAAGGTTGCAGACTGGCTGGAAAAGTTTCCTGCTGAGACGTGAAGCTGTGCGAAAGATTGAGTCGCTGCCTCTTGCGACACAAGAACAATTGGAGGATTGCAATGACCTATGCGCCATATGCTTCCAAGAAATGTCTTCAGCACATATCACACCATGTAAGCACTTCTTTCATGGTATATGTCTTCGGAAGTGGTTGTATGTCCAGGATACCTGTCCCATATGCCATCAGGTTATTAACTTCCCAAATGACCCACAAGAAGCACAGTCACCAAAGCCATCTGGTGCTGGATATAGACCTGAAATGCCTCCCAATGTGGTTAATGAAGTTGATGGCAATGATGCAATGAATTTGGACGAGGAAGGTTTGGAAAATATCTTCTTTATCCAACATGATGATGCTGATGAATGGGAAGATGTTGATGAGGAAGAGATAATAGGATATGAAGAGGATGACAGTCACAGTCACAGCGATTATGAGAGTACAGATTCTCTCAGTGACTATGAGCAGAACTCCACCAATAAGAATGAGTCGGATCTGGAGAGGCCCAGGGTTGATGGTGGTGGTGACAATGAAGGAAATATAAGACAGGACGACTACTCGAATGATGCCAGTGAATCATGAACATGGCAAATGATGGGCCTTTTTTGACTGGTGTAAGAAATGGGCGCAGGTTCAACAACTTTTATATCCGAGTGTTCATGTTTTGTGAGAAACTTTTGAAGAATCAAATTGCCTGCATCTGGGGAGAGGTGACGTGCAAGTTGGTTGATATACATGTACAAGTTTAGTCACTAATCATCCTCCAAGCAGAGGCATTTGATAAGGGAAGTTCTGCTATATCTGCAAGTAATCAATCATCTTTTGTTCCAAGTACTTATGCCAATTGCCAGATTCCACAAGTGACAATCAAATGACAGATGAGTACTTATAGCCATCTGATGAAATGATCCACAAGGTATATGCACTATCAGATTTCAGACATCTCTGTGGGGATATTACCTACATCAAAAATAGATAAGCGAGGCATAGCTCGCTTATCTTAATTACCGGTATCTATTTTTGCTTACATGCTTATTGTACTTAGGCATTCAGTTACAATTCTTTCATAGTTTGACACCCAGAACCATTATCTTCATCATGTACATGAGATAATAAAATTGTTATGTTCGACTGAATGAATGTTTGAATGCAAGTCTTTCATTGCACTCTTGTCTTCGTAAGAAGGAAACCGCAGCCAATCCCTATGCAATGCATCTGATTTTCGGTTCTTGAAATCAGTTGAGAGCAAATCAAATCACAAAAGACATGTTCTTGTAACATAAGATCATTGGTTTATTCATTCTAGATTGACACCGAGAATATTCTGGGTAGCAACTTATTGAATACCGTATTTTCCTGACTATAGGGCGCACCTGACTATAAGGCGCACCCCCAATTTCACCCAAAATCTCTGATGAAATCCATACATAAGGCGCACCTCCCTATAAGGCGCAGTCCTGTCAGTGAATGCGTCAGTGCATTTTATACACATACAATGCATGGCTGCTCAGTGTGCATGGTGACCAACAACAGCCAAGACAATTACAGGGTCTGATTGCCTTGTTTGAACCCATTGACATCTGCAATTCTGCTGTTGGTACTGATGGATCTGGTTGTATGAGTTCTTAGCTTGTTGTGACAAATTAGGCCTAACTGAAACTTCATCAGTTCACAGCTCACTGCATCATCTGTCAACCAGCACTGTGACAATGACTTTGGCTTGCATGCATCCATGCATGCTTGAATGCTTGGGTTCGTCAGTGTCTTGACACTTCTGATCAAATTGTCAAACTGGATCCGCAGATAAGGCGCACCACCCTATAAGGCGCACCCCCAATTTTAGACCCTTCTTCAAGGAAAAAGGCTGCGCCTTATAGTCCGAAAAATACGGTATGTTGAAAAGAATTTGGGGCTCCATCCCTTTCATTCCCCATAAACATGATAAAGGGGATATTTCAATGCAGGTGATATCAATTAATGAACATTGCATTAACATCATCAGAGATGACATCCTAGAACACATGAATTTACTGGTAATGTCTGCTTTCTGAAACACATGACAATAGAAAGGCTCTCATCATTACATTCCCAGTGTCGACTGCAATTCTCCAGCTTCATGAAGTTCCTGGAAAAAGAGTAAATATTTCAGTGAACTACTGCACAACAAGTAAACATCTACATTATTCTGAGGGCCCAAGTCCACAGAACAAGTTTTTCTCTTGCGATTCTGTTAGTGATGAATGAAACGATCACTGTACATGCTCGTGAACTTACTCGTATTATGTCCAGTCCTCCAATCAACTCTCCTTTTACATAAAGCTGTGGGTACGTTGGCCAATCAGAGTATTTTTTGAGGCCTTGTCGGACATCCTCATCTTTTAGGATGTCAAATGTTTCATACTCAGCACTGGAACAAGAATGTTGGTATGATAGGTTACATTCTGTACTGTCAACATATAATTTGGTGTCCTTGCACCACAATGTTACAAGTGTCTGCAGATATATGGAAGAGTTGCCACCTGCATCACATTCGTATCCTGTCTCTGAAATCCTTACCCAATTTCATCCAAAAGACTAACTGTGGTATTGCTAAATCCACAACGAGGTGTATTCCGATCACCCTTCATGAAGAGCATAACAGGTGCCTTGTGGATAAGTGCCTTTAATCTGAAATTGACAACACCAAGAGTGAACCCAGAGTGTAGTTCCACTTAATAGCAGTGATTAGAGTACATCAAAATAACGCATCCTTGTGGTTCTCAATCCAACAAAAACTACATTACCTGTCATCTAAATTGCCTGATTTAGGAAGAATTGCTTGGAATTCGTTATCCTCAATCATCTGTTTAATTATGTCGAGACCACCAATCAGTTCACCATCTACATAATAGTTGGGCTTAAGCTCTTGCAAAGTTTAAACCACCCAAGGGGTAGGTTTAAGTTATGGATTAAGGCTGTTCGCTCATCTGACAGTGAACTTCCAGGTTGGAACATGGAGTTTCTTGACTAGCGTGACGAAATGGACATGGTGGATTGCCCAGGACGGGTTGTTGAGGAGAAATTTAAAAAAAAACGGTACAGGTTTACCAAGGTCAATACTTGTGGATTCTGGTCTAATTGAATATGAGATTGCTCCATCATCTGATCGCAACGATTCAATCTCAGCAATCAACAGATTATTGCAGGTTTCACGTGCCATTGCAAGACACCAACAATCTCAAATAAGCCATAGCATAAGCTCGAGCTCAAATTGGATCACAAGTGTCCCGTAGGTCATTGTATGTGTATCGCAGACAAAAGCCTGCACAATAAAATCATGCAATCAGCATTCGGAAGACCTCAGACTTCAGGCTTAAGCTATAGTTCAGCTCATCTAAAGCTTATCTTTGGCTCAAATGTGTTGCGGATCAAGTTGGGATTAGCCGAATAAGAGCTTAAGTTATGGATCAGTTGAGCTGTAGCTTAAACCCAAATTCGGATCAGTTGGTGCATACGGGCCTAGGTGCATATTTCCTATGGGCCGTATGCCCCAAACGAAGATTATCTTGAACTCAGGTTGAGCCACAACTTTTCCATTGTCACATCATGCTCTGGCAAACCTGAACAATGGAAAAGTTGTGGCTCAACCTGAGTTCAAGATAATCTTCGTTTGGTGCATACGGCCCATATATGAGTCCAATTCTATTGACTGACCCGTGACAAGTCTTTGGCTAGCTTCGCTGTTGACCGCTACGCGGTGCGTTGGGCCCTTGCGTCAAGCTTGTTGAAAGATACAATTAATGGAATGTCACTAATCTAATTTTTGGTCACTAATTCTAGATTTTTTTTAACACGACGTTTCTACCAGTGTTCCCTGGTCGTTGTTTCGTGTACAACTGAATCTCAGTGAAGTTTCTTGCAAGTCTACATGGCAGTGTTTTTACAGAAATACAATGCATACAACGAGATGTTGTGTACCAAACACTATATTTGATCAAAACTGTTGCATCTTTAATATAACATCCAGGTTTTTCGAGGGACGTATTTAAAATTTCAGTTCTTAAGGTGAGCTAGCCTCTTGGACACCATTTTTAGCTCACCTTTGAGCTAAAGTCGTCACGCGGTGTCCGTCGTAAAAGTTAAAAAGTTAAAGTTTGAGTTTGTAGTCTGATATCAACAACGGTAGAGGTGTCATCCGACTTTACACTTTAACCCCAGTCTATCCTGAAACCTTTCAGTAGAACTCAGATAAACTGCTTATTCAGCGCTACAATCGGAGCATTTCCGACCGGTACCTATTTATACACCTGGGTGGAGAGAGGCCAGTGAGGCAAAGCGACTTGCCCAAAGTCTCATGCCCAGTGGGATTCGAACCTGGGACCCTCTGACCGCTAGAAGTAGGCCCGAACCACTACACCACTGTGGCTCCTACATTGTTTTACGTCGTTGTTGTAAAGAAGGGCACGTTTCATAACCGCAGGGGCTATTGATCTGAAACTTGGCCCACACATGTATATACCGTTAGGTCAGATGACCTATGAAACCAAGTTTCGGTCCGATTCAATTCTTGGCTTGGTGCAATAACTCCTGAACTAATGACTATTCTCATAGGTGTATCTAATGAGGATACAAATTACAAATTAGTTTATTGTTCCGTAAAAATACATAGATTTTTATAGGATGAGATACAATAAACGTGTTTGTGTATATAGAAAGGAAAGAGGCGGAGAGTAAATTGCGAGTGGGTTGGGATCTGTCTGGGGAATGTACCCAACCCACGAACAGCAGGGAGAGAGGTGCGTGTGTGTGGAAAATATATATACAACAAAGATGATTAGTGACTAGGTATAATGAGCAAATGGCATATTTACATCATATGTATGAGACCTTACGACCCTTCCGAATCTCTAGCTTTCATAGCTTTACATATATATTCAGATAAAGCTATCACTGATTTGGTATTCTCAGACGAAAGCATGAAAATAAATTTTTTTCTTAGGTCGAGGTTTGCGAAGTGAACAGAACATTCGCTGAAGTGGTTGAAGAGGGCTGTCCTATCCCTTTGAAACTTGGAGCATTCACAGATGAAGTGGACCTCATCCTCTATTGCTCCTCCCAAACAAGAGTTGCAAATCCTCTCGCTGAGTGGAGTTCTAGAGTGTCTGCCTGTTTCGATTCGCAGGCGGTGAGCACTGACCCGAAATTTAGTAAATGAGGACAGTTTTTCTTTGTCCTTAATTATATCAAGATATGGTTCAAAACTGAAATTATTTTTATAGAGCCGGAATGTTCTCAGCTTGTTTCCATTGACACTGTTGGAATCGTCAAAAATTTTTTGTTTCCAAAAAGTATTGTACCGGGTCTTTAGGGTGTCTTTTATGAATTTGAGGTCCAGTTTCAAGGGTGAAGGGTGTTCTATTTTCAGCTTTTTACAAACAGTGGACATGAATGAGACCCAGGAAAATTTCCCTGACTTGAACAAATGCTCGGCCTCGATATAGGCGTCGTTGATCAATGGGTTACAATGGTTGGATATGTGACGCCAATACTTGAAGCACTTTATGATAAGGTTGAGTCCCAAGGGGTACCGGCCTAATTCACCTCGTACTGCTAAATTACTCGCTTTTTTGTTAACTCCTATTAGGAATTTACAATAGGATAGATTGACCTGCTCAGTAGGCTGATCATATAAAGTTTCCTCAAGACTCCACTCGCCTTCAAATTTTTTCTTTTTCATATCCTCTACTGTCCATATCTCAGCCCCATAAGAGCAGATGGGGGAGATTAATTGGTCAAAAATCTTTAAACCTACTGAAGGTGGTATATATGAGCCTCCAATACAAGAGTAGAGCTTAAATAGAGCCTTTTTTGCTCGTGCAGTCAGATTTTGTTTGGCCTGACTGAATGACCCGGAGGAGCTGAATTCAATACCCAAGTATTTATACGAGACAACATTTTCCAGTAGGTTATTGGACAGGAAGAAAGAATCCTTACATTTGTGTCCGTTACCGCTAACTTTCATGACTTTGGATTTTTTGTAGTTGATTCTCATACGCCACTTAGAGCAGTAATTTGACAGGTGATTGAGTGAGTCTTGAAGACCTTTGGCAGTACAACTTATCAAAATGAGGTCGTCAGCATATAATAAGCTTGTGATCAGCCTATCATTGAGAGATGGATAATTTTCATCATGTGTTGCTGACTGAGGGCTTACAGACTCTGGAATATCATTTATATACAGATTAAAAAGCAGAGGGCTCAAAGGATCCCCCTGTTTCACACCTTTGTTACAATCAAAGAAGTCGGATAATCTATCCTTTGACTTTATACACACCTTATTTTGACAATACATGTTGTGTACAATATCAAAAAATTTACCACCAATTCCATAGTCAATGAGCTTTTTAAATAGACCCCTGTGCCAGATGTTGTCGTAGGCCTTTTGAAAGTCAATAAAGCAAAAGTACAGAGGTTTCTTGTTACCCTTAACATATTTGTCAATAAGTGCTTTCAGCACGAACATATGGTCAGATGTTCTTGTCTTTTTTTGGAACCCTATTTGGGAGGGTGTTAGGATGTCCCTTTTTTTGATGAAGGAATCCAATCTATTGTTTAAGACCGATCCGAACACTTTGCTGAAGCAGCTGTTGATGGTAATCCCTCTATAGTTATTGGGATCATGTTTATCTCCTGCTTTGAATATGTTAGTTACATAGCCTTTGCGCCATGCATTAGGGTAGGTACCATGGATAAGGATTGAATTAAAAGTTTTTGTAATTGGTTCTAATAGGGTTGGTATGGATGCTTTTAGCATTTCATTTGAAATTCTATCGAGTCCTGAAGCCTTATTGTTCTTGAGGCCTTTTATCACTCTTGCAACCTCCTCCTTTTTAATTTCAAAATCTAATTCAGTAAAAACCTGATTCGGGATTGAATCAGTATTCACTCTGTCGTCAGTATGCAAGCCTTCAGACTCAGCAGGGTCTTGGTAAAGGTTCTTGTAGTGCTTTAACCAGTTTTGCATTGGGATGCAATCAGATAGGTCACTAGATTTCTTTTGTCCCCTTAACTCTTCAACTAGTTTCCAGTATTGTTTTGGATCTCGTTGTGAGAATGCACTGATGTTATCCAGCAACTGCTGTTGAAAACGTTTCCGTTTCCATTTAACTAGCCTCTTATACTCCTTCTTAAGTCTGAAGAATTGCATACGTAATTCGTGGTTTTGAGGATAGGCTACAAGGCGTTTTCCGACTGACTGAAGGTTTCTTTTCAGAATCCCACAATCCTTGTCGAACCATTTCTTATTCATGGTACCTTTACATGCAGTTTTACTTGACTTACTCTTAACCACTGATTTTTTACATGCTTTTTCGGCTGTCTCTAGGATAATTGCATTGATGTCCTCTACCCTTGATTCCATGTCTTGTTTCTGGAAAGAGCTTTCCATTATTTTGGAAATTTTATCTTTAACTACAGCCGAGCTCATTTCAGACTTGAAAATCAGTTCTGATTGCTCCGACCATTTTAATTTTGGTCCTGGGCTGAACTCCTTAGTTCTGGAGGAGTTATTTATCGGAGTTGGCGAGAATTCTTTGAATCTGAGGGCAAAGGAGACCATGCAATGATCCGAAACTGCCTCGAAAAAATCGCTAACCTTGAAATAAGTGACACGGTGTAACAAATCATTGCTAACTATTGCGTAGTCCACAACACTACTTCCATTATATTTATGGCATGTGAATTTGCCCTTGGTGTCCCCTATCACTCGGCCGTTTAGAATTCTCAGGCCAGCCGATGAGCATATTCCTAATAAGCTATCTACATATTCTTTTGGATAACATGTTGAGTCCATGCTACTTCTTCTCGCTGACGCATTATCAGCAAGGTACCCATGTGGGGTTGGAGAAAATTTGTCATCATCGTTGGGTATGAAATCGGCCTTGTCTGCAATTCTGGTATTAAAATCACCGAGGAGTATGATACTACCGGTCTTTTTCAACCGTGCAATGTCACCAGCCAATTCATCCCAAAACTGAAGATCCTGGCGGCTAGCGTAGGATGAGAATTTAGGGCTCAGATAACAACCTGCCGCATATATATCTTGATACTCATTGAAAAAAAGTTTGTCAAACTTTATCCATAATATGTCAGACGATTTGGTCTGGATGAATGATATCCCCTTCAGGATGGAGTTGCGTACCCAGACTGCTACACCCCCACTGCCTTTCTTGGCATTTGGGTGCTTCGCCCTACTTTTAAATTTAAGGAGGGTGAAATTATCCACATGGATTTTGTTTGGATCTATGTCTAGGGTGGAGTCTGGTTGTGCCAGTAGATGGGTTTCCGTCAAGAAAAAGATATCATTCGCTATAACTTCTTCTTGGACTGATTTGTCCTCTAATTTGGAACCTGATTTACTGATAAGGCCTTCTATATTCCATTGGCCAATTATGATTTCCTCTACTGATTTCCTGACCTTCATTCTTTGTCATAAAAATAAAAGTAGAGAATATAACAAAGCAAGCACACTAAACAAGCACAATATACAAAATATACAACAATGTATGTGAAAACCGCAGCACACAGCGTAGACTATTTGACCAACATACGTGTACGTGCAAGGTCCATCATTGCACTTCTTAATTGTCTAAGTATGAAGACCTTTTACTTCACGATTTCTGCATGAAGAGTTCTTGTAGTAAGCTCACGAGTAACTGCGCCGAATCTTTAGTTGGGTTTTTCTTTGATTTGTTGACGTTTGTGTTCTTATCCTTGTATCCATGCGAAGAATTGTTCGATATTGATCTTCGTGGGACACGTGAGTGACTTGTGTCTTCCTCTTCAAGATAGTATCTGAATGTCCGTTTCAGGGCAGCTGCCAAGTGGGCGGTCCCTTTGAGCTTGGAGAGATGGAGACCATCGCCATGAAAGTAATCATTCTCAAGAGGCATGTCCAAGGGCATGAAGTAGATCCCATGAAATTGGCACATGTTGTAAAGCTCATCGTTTATATTTTGTATTGTTTCGTTTCCTTTGGCTTTATGTTTGAGACGAAGTGGAATTTCACACACGTGAATATTCTTAACGGTAGTGTTCACCTTCACGAAGTGGATTAAAGAGTCATATTTCTTGATGACTTCATCACATGATTCACCTCTGCTAATGTTATTTGTTCCTGCAAGAATTGTTAGTGATTTCACCTGGTCAAGGTTCTCAGAGTTGGATCTTAGCACTGAATGGATGTCTTCCACTGTAGCACCGGAGATCGGGATTGCTTCCACTGACACATTTCGGCTGACTCGGAGGCGGTTTGATACAAGGTCTCTACCAAGGGAACTTGTGATTACCACATGGTGGTCCTCTGGATTCGAAACTTTTTGGAGTTTGATCGGTGTGTCCATTGTTCTGCGCTCTGATTTCTTCTTCTGCTCACTCGGGGAGGAGGGGACCTTATTGATGTTTGGGTCAGATGGTACCGGCGTGTCATCAGCTTGCAACTGGGGAGTAGGCTTTTTGGCTGTGTTGGACAAGTTTTTCTTTGTTTCGGGCTGTTTCGGAATCACATATAACATATAAAACGGGTTTTGATAACATTTTACATAACATATAAAACGGGTTTTGATTTGACATACTTTTCAATGTCACAGAGGTCAAAGGCCAGCATTTTGCCATTTGGTGGCACGTTTCGTAACCGCTGGGGCTATTGACCTGTGTTGTAGAACCATTCAGTATAGGCCTACTTGGTAGTAATAGACATTGAAATATGACTGTGATGTCTGATTTCTCTACTTCATTTCTCTGGTTCAGTGGTTCATGTCTTGTAATATCCTGGTTCAATAACTTTTAAACTTAGATTTTGGTACTTGCTGACCTGACCTCTATAACCTGTACTTGAAAATCCTTGTAATAACTGGTCACCTGACTGATTTTTCCTATATAAGCTTCATTCCTTCAATAAAATATTGTGTAAGAGCGTCTGCTAATACCCACGTTCGGCTCGGTATTGTTCGGGCCCATTCGGCCCCGAGCCGTGTATGTATCGATAATCATAATCCCCTAAGGCTTCCTGTACATAGAAGTATACGGTATTCGGTATTTGGTGCACGTTTCGTAATGCACGCGTATACTAGGAAACGAACAAGTTTATTTCCAATAGCCAGTTACATAGCACTATACGCGGAACGGTGCACGCTATTCGCGTATAGAAGGAATCGCGCTTGCACGATTTTTCCTCTGCGTATACTGACCGTGGTCGGGAGAATTGGCATAGATTGGTGAGTTTATTCATTTCTAAATATTTTTTTCGTTGATTTTCAGCAGAAATATATTCCCGGCAATCAAAATCAAAGTAAATATTGGTATTCGCTAGTATATAATTGTGAAACAAAGTTCAGGTTCGAAAATTCAGCAAAGCAAATATTTTACAGAGTGTCCCCAAAATGCTAACTCTTTCTCGGTCACTCGGGAATGGGTCCTGACACATCCTCTACATGACTTAGTACTTTCCGGCAATGCAAATCGAACGACCAAATTGCCGAGTTCAGCCCAGCGTATATCCTATATAAATCGCCGT
>NMRB01004036.1:21459-42329 GCA_002633025.1 Notospermus geniculatus | reverse complement strand
CAACACTAACAGGCTGATGTGCATTTAACTTCCTAGGACTAAAACTAAAATATTTGAATATTTTATACAAAGAATTGAACGTTTTGGAATCATCCAATTCAAACCGTACAATATACACATGATTACTTTATGCATAGTTATTGTTTCACATTGCGGCACTTTCAACGTGCCTTAAATAGAAAAAGAAATCATCTACAATATGTATAGGCCTATGTATGAGTGAGTGCCTATGCATGACAAAATCAGTGCAGTCAAATCCGAACCACACTATAGGCCTACTACTACATTAGAACTACAAGCCTTCTTTGTTTCTGTAATACATGTATACCTCCGTTGGCACATATTAGGGAGGTTTAGAAATCAAACGATGAACGTAAATTTTACAACAACGTTATTTTCATACTACACATTTACCAGATTTTAAACTGCATTTTCGGTACAAAAATAATGTTGTCGTTAACGTTTACGTTTATTGTTTGATTTCTAAACGTACCTTCTGTCAGTTCGATACAATACGGTAGTTCAACATAACTTTAGAAAGTTAGGTGATATACATGTAGGCCTAATGCTGATGAAGATGCTTCGAAAAATTCCAACCGTAGGTGTAGCTCTCTTCATTCGCGCCCTTTCCAACAAAGATGGTGGCCTACTAGTTCTCCCAGATGACGTCATGGTCATTCATTAAGCATGATATAACACTACCAAAAACATCCTCTCAGACAATTATTTTATGACCTAAACTTTTGTGCCCTGTCCCGCTTGACCAGCTTATGCTTCTGACGTCATATGGTTAGAACTATTTGACCGCCATCTTTGCTGGAAAGGTAGACCCTTCCTACAAATCAGTGGCTAATGTTGGTACGAACATTTATTCCCCTTTTTTGAAAGGAGGTGCAGTCAACTGTGACCGTTCTTCGTGTGCGCATTTGAACCTTAGAATTTCCTCATTCTACGTCAGCTTTGAACACCAGCGCCACATTATAGGAAGGGTGTGTTGACATTATATTGACCAACGTGATCTCGAAACCGACTAAAATGTACACCATGCTTGGCTATGGACTCCTCAATCAATACTAGATAAAAAGAAATTACTACCCAATGAGGTCAAGATATGTATTCGGAAGTATCTGTCTCTTTTAAATTACTTTGAGACCACGCCAGCCACTACTAATAAACCTATAGTTAAAGGACCACGCCACCGCGCCACTCTCCAACCCAGGGACTAACTACGTTGTCGGCGAATTGACCCGATTTACTACGTACATTTTGTAATGCATTTTTGTAGTTCGTGTTGCTGCCGCTAGGTGGCTCCCTCTACGTCGGCATTCAAATAACGCATTAGAGGTCCAATACCGTGCTCCTTTAACGTGTAAAAGATGACGACTCGTACTCAAGATGTAAAAGATGACGTTCAAATTGATATACCAATTCTTGAAATAAAAAAAATAAAAAACAAAGAATTTTGCTTCGGAAGCGTTATCCCCGAAAAATCAGTCACTGCCTGTTCAGCGTCGTCGCAAGGTCGACATGACCCCGCCTTAAAGGCCCGTTTACACATGCAACTTTTCATATGCAACTTCATGCAACTTGTTGCATAAACCTGATGAGACCAAAAACTTTCATAAAAGTTGCATGTGTAAACGGGCATGCAACTTGTTGCAACTCGATCACGCTGGATGTTGCATCGATTTTTCTATGTGTAAACCGTCCCAGGTAGTTTGCAACAAGTTGCAAGTTGCTGCAACTTGCAACTTGGTGCAACCTAGTGTAAACCGCCCTTTAAAGGCTCATCTGAAATATATTTTGAAGTAAAATCTTGGTTCTGTCTAATAACCACCGGTTAAACAGTTATGATATACATGTAATTACTAGTAGCATACGATCATAGTCTAGTTTCTCGGACTGGATGAAGTACTCTTTCAGAATGGAAAGCCTTTTGAATTACAGTGGCACAATATTTCCACTTTTTGTCGACAGCTGGCGCCACCGGTGGTGGTGGTTGCGTCATTCTCTCCACGTGGGGAGTTTTCTGAAAGCCCCCGAAACGCAAACGCGAACGCCAATCCCATTGTTCGATGCGACGAAGGGGACAGCAAACAATAGGATAGACGTTCGCGTCGGCGTTTCGGGGGCTTTGCAAAAACTACTCTCTAACGGCTAGTTTGCGGTAAGCTCCCGAGACAGGAATTCGACATCTACAGTTTTGTTCGCTGCTCTCTTCGTGGCATCGAACAAGGGGACTGGCGTTCACGATGACATTTCGGGCGCTTGGCGAAAACTCGCTGGTAAAGAGTACAGAGTTTTCGCAAAGCCCCCGAAACGCCGACGCGAACGTCGATCCTATGGTTTGCTATTCTGTTCGTGGCTTCGAACAATGGGCTCGGAGTTTGCTTTGGCATTTCAGAGGCTTTGCGAAAACTATAGAGTTTTGAAAACTCTATAGTTTTCGCAAAGCCTCTGAATTTTCGCAAAGCCACCGAAACGCCAACGCGAACGTCTATACTTTTGTTTGGTGCTCTCTTCGTGGCATTGAACAATGGGTAAAATTGGCGTTCGTCGTCTTGGAGTTTCGGGGGCTTTGCGAAAACTCCCTACTCTCCACCAATGAGCGCTCAAAACCCCAATGCCAACGTCTATCCTTTTGATCTTTGCTCATTTTGTCGTATTTTACAATGCGGTATCTGCGTTCACGTTGGCGTTTCGAGGGCTTTGCGAAAACTCTCCAGCTGTGACCAATACGGTTCCGCACACACCGCAAAATAACTTGCATCACGCATGTCCAGAATACATGTACGTTCTGTTTGGAAGTTTCATGGCAAGATATAAAAAAGTTGTTCCGCGGATTGGCCGTCGAGGAAGTATTGCCCTAACGCCACCATCTAGACCCTCAGTCACGTGATTCCTCCATGTCACATGACTCAAACATGGCCGCGTGCTTGTCTCCAACAATGGAATATTAACATGATATTTCATTCAAATCAAAGTTTTCAGATGATTCACAGCATTCCGACTCACACCCGGCTATCTTCGGCGTCAAATTCCGTGTCCCTGAAAGTGACCCTGACCTGCGCCCCTTGTAATGTTGATATTGTAGGGTCTTTTTCCTCTTTCTTTTTTCCGCAACCGCAGTGGCAGTTCTGTAATGTTTTACGACGTCGTGCACAGATTATCATTAAGGCCAGGAGGCCGATTCCAGCCAATGAAAGAACGAATATTCCAGCTACGTGGAAACCTGTTTCCTTTTTGTCTTTTTTGTCCTTAGCTTCGCCCGTGGTGCCGACGTTCACATTGTCAGGAACTAAAAAAAGTAGAAATGCGGAATTAAAATGAACTGAATAGAGCTGCATTTTAAAATTCGTAGTCGTACAACAGTGAAGCAGAATTTCGTTCGCGTACCACTTTCCATCGTAAGTTGTTTTAGTAAATGGCAAAAAGAACAAAAGTTGGTGATTGCGTTCTGATATCGACATTAGGGAGGTTTCGAAATCAAACGATAAACGTAAACTTTAACAACGTTATTTTTGTACCGAAAATGCAATTTGAAATCTGGTTAATGCGTAGTATGAAAAATAACGTTGTCGTTAAGTTTACGTTTATCGTTTGATTTCGAAACCTCCCTAATACCCTGCCATTGCTGGTTGATACATGTATGAAACGGCATTTTTCCACACATGAAATGCAAAGCTTTGAACAAATGCATCTACAACACCGGCGGATTTGCTAAAAAGAAGTAAAATAGCTTACTTTGTCCTGTCCAGAAAACTTTCAGAATTGTTCTGGCCTCCTTCGGCGTTTCTTCAGGCTTCAAGGCACTGTTCTCTGCGGTACATTTATAAACCGCACCGTTATCACTTGGTGTAACCATGGTGAAGTACTCACTAACAACTGTCGTCGTTTTCGATTTCTGGTGATGAACCCTGGGGGAATTAATGTTTAATGTCTCAGTTTAGAATTTGTGAGAAACAGAGCATAAAAGAATTTTTTTTTCATCAGAAAGCATTCGCGTTGGTGATACTGTTAACGGAACGGTTTCTTCAGCCGGCACTCCATGGCTGTATTCGACTCACTGTTCTCAACTTACCCGAACAGGCCGTGAACAAGGAACGTGTTCTCGAGTCTCGAACGGATAAGTGCCTGTTACTATGGTTTCACTTCCGGTGTCAATACGGCGGCCTAAAAACGCCATTTTTTTCAAGAATAGGCGTGCTTCAAAATTATTCAGTTGTAACAAAAACAGATAAGAGAGGTTATAAGGACATGTCATTCATATCATTTCTGCTTGATCCTAAACCTCGAATAATTACACTATGATCTGACGAAAAAAATCAAAATAAAATTGCCGCCGGTGTCCGCCATCTTTGTTCTCGACTGTTCCCGTTCGCACCACCGACCGAGGTGGTGTAAGATTCGGGAACAGGAACACCTTCCCGAACGCGTTCTCGGCTGTTCGACTCATTCGAGAACACCGTTCTCTACACCAGAACACAGGAACACGAGTCGAATACAGCCTATGCATCCGTCGCCCTCCCCTGGCGGCAGCATAGGAAACCAATGCCAGTAAGCCTGGTGTCCTGTCCAACCCACACACAACCAGTGGTATACTATAATAACAAGGCTAGACTGATACCACGTCGAAACCTTAGCTGAAATGGCCGCCATCATTTTCTTCAATAGGAGCTGTCAGCGAGTTGACCACTAGGTGTCACTAGGGCCCAATTCAATGCATCTAGCGGACCCAGTCATTATCGATCGAGCAGCGATCATAATAGATTTCCTGTACATTTGGTCCGCTAAGACTGTGCTGCCATCTGTTAGCAATATGCGCGGCTGACTGCTCCTATTGAGAAGTTCAACACACTGCGAAATCATCTCCAACCCTTCATCAAGTAAGGTACCACATGTTTAAACTCATTCTTTTATGTGTCGCAACAGTCTCAATGCCTAATTGATAACTTAGATCATTCAAATAGGTAGATTCGAACAGTCTTGTCGAATAGGTGTGATCGGTGTCTTCACTCACGATCATGATCAACCTCGCCACCAGGAATTAGTGATGTGTGTAAATGTATACATCGATCGTGTGTATAAAAGGTATGAATGAGGTCGTCACCAAAAAACACGGTGGAATTTTTTTATTTGTTATTTGTCGAGATTTTTTTATTTTTAAAATGAAAAATTCTCGATAGAATTCCTGTAAATTAAAAGTGCTTCATTCTGGCCGAAGGAAAACACAAACAGCACTATGCATTAGGCAAAAAAAGTATCTGTTTCTTGTCCGCGCGTGCGTCATTCCCGAAATTGTTTTTCCACCAATTTCAAATTTGCCCACTTTGCTTATTACGCAGCGCCTTCTATACAATGCATAGAAATGCTTCGTCACTTGAAATCATCTTTATTTTTCATGAAACTTGTGCTTTAAACATGTAGAGAGATAGTTTGCTGGTAATATTTCCCCCATCCATGAAGATAACTGAAAAAAAAAATATTTGAAAATAAAAAAAATCGCATGCTCGCATCAATTTCCGCTGAGTTGCTGGACAAGAAACAGATAATATTTTTTTGGCCTTATCTAACTCTATCTACGTCCTGCATACCTGGGACGCGTTTCCACACCAAATACTTCTGAAAATATCTTCTGGTTTTCTTTGCGGCGCCACCATCGCACCTGCCCAGCCGGCTTCCCGACATTCGCTGTGCAGGCTAGAGTGATGTTACTGAAGGCGGGTAAGGCGGTAGTTGGTGCAGCCATCTTGGGCGTTTTAGGGGGAACTGAAAAGAATCATAGTTAGATGATTACTAAGCAATAAACCTGGGACCGATTACTCAAAATAGTGTCACTAACGTGTCAGACGTTAGTGCCATCTTGGCNTTGGTAATTCACGAACAAACCATGCAAAGCAGTGGGGAAATGCCACTCGATGTAATGGACAAATATCGCGCCTAGTGCTACAACGTCTGCACATACATCTGGTATTACGAGTTACCGGATACCAGGCTCCTAGCATTGTATCTCATTCCATAATTTATGCACGCTGCCAAATGACAGCTGCCCCAAACACATGAACTGGATCATACCTTCGTGTTCTGATCCCATCAGTACGTCCTCGTTGACAAGATAATCCGTGAGAATCATGTTGACGCGAAGTTAATTCAGGAACAATCAGAAACTCAGCGAGTTTGTCAGCGACTCGAGAAATTTTCACAGCTACCATATTTGGGGTATGACCAAGACGGGATAGAAGCTTCACTGTGATTGGCTGGATTCGGCGGAGTCGATCACTCCGCTAGTTCCCCAACGAAATGGCATGGATGTCGCCAGGGTCTGAACCAAGCGCGAGTAGGGGAGCTGGTTGTGAAGACCCTGGGTGCGAGGATGGCATACCTGGGACGCGTTTCCACACCAAATACTTCTGAAAATATCTTCTGGTTTTCTTTGCGGCGCCACCATCGCACCTGCCCTGCCGGCTTCCCGACATTCGCTGTGCAGGCTAGAGTGATGTTACTGAAGGCGGGTAAGGCGGTAGTTGGTGCAGCCATCTTGGGCGTTTTAGGGAGAACTGAAAAGAATCGTACTTAGATGATTACTAAACAATAAGTCTGGGACCTGTTACTCAGAACAGTGTCACTAACGTGTCAGACGTTAGTGCTATCTTGGCAATAGGTAGGTTTAGAAATCAAACGATAAACGTAAACTTTACGACAACGTTATTTTTCATACTACACGTTCACCAGCTTTATACTGCAATTTCGGTACGAAAATAACGTTGTCGTTAACGTCTACGTTTATCGTTTGATTTCTAAACCTCCCTATTATCGCCATCAGTTAAAGGAGCACGGTATTGGATCTCAAATGCGTTATTTGACTGCCGACGTAGAGGGAGCCACCTAGCGGCAGTAAGACGAACTACAAAAATGCATTACAAAATGTACGTAGTTATTTACATCGCGTCAATTCGCCGACAACATAGTTAGTCATTGTGTTGGAGAGTGGCGCGGTGGCGCCGCCTGTCGAGAAAAAGTGGCAATACCGTGGTCCTTTTGAGGACTTCCCTGAAATCATTCGCAGCTGCAGGGTGCAGGGCGTCTTTAAACTAACCTGTTACTCCTAGGAAGGCGCGTGCTTCTTTATGTGCATAGAAAGACTCAAACACATGGCACTTATAAGTTCCCTCATCAGATATGAGTACTGGCTTAATGACGAGTCTGTAGTGACCCCTATCGATAGCCTTCTGAACTGCACGGCCTATCAGGGGCTCCCTCGGTTGCAAGAGACTCTTTCCAGCCTGAAATGAGTACACTGGGTACTGGTTGCCGACTTTGTACCTGAAACAGACGAGAGTATTCTAAGTACCCTTCAACTAATACTGGGGCTGCTACGGTAACGCTAGTGGCATACAGAAGAATTCATTCGCAGTGTTTTTTAGCAAGCGGCCGAAAAAAACCGGTGTAGCAATTTTGTAGTTGTTCCCTCTCTCTCAGTATTCCCCAATAAGCTGCCACTACACAATAACGGATACGTCAAATTTTCGCAGTGGGCCCTACCAGCGTGTCGCCCGGTGAAACGTTTCTGAATGTTTCCCTTCAGGGAGTGTTCCCTAAAACCCCGTTTCCGCTACATACAGCGGATTCCGCCGTGGTTTGCGGCGAGCAGAGTGGTTTTCACAGGCATTGGGATAATCAACAGGCCGAATATTGTTGAACCATCGAAAGATTATCCAAAACCCTGTGAAAACCGCTCAGGCGCACTTGCTAGTCTTTATTCATATGACCCAATAGGGAAAAACGTGACATATGAATGCTACAACAATTTTTTTGCAGATAATTATTGTAGCAGGCAAAGTGGTCCCTCCAGGGCCAGCCAAAGAACTTACCATTGCACAGACCGTACAAGGACCTCCTCGGATTGGTAGTAACAATCTAAGTAAGCCTTGGTACCATTGCGTACTGGAGACTTGATGATTAGTTTTGCATCTGTGAGAAGCGAGTCATCTTGGCAAAGAACTGGAACGAGAAGATACGAAATTCGTGTTAAAGACCAAGTTGTATCTCAAAATTGACCACAAAGATTATAATAAATACTGAAGTGTGTAGAGTACACAAGTACACAAATATTTTGTTTCTTGTTTCATCAAATTCGGATGAGTAATTTGGAAAGAGGAATACGTGTATTTGTGTGAAAATGCCAGTGCTATTTTCCGTTAAGTAAGGAACTATAGCCAGGGTCAAAAATGCTAATTTATGCGTGACGTCATTGTAGGAATAAGTAAAGTCAAATCTGAGCCATTCAAATGTGGGGAAAAACTTGCTGGCCTGATAGGTACTTCGGAGAATCAAGCCCTAGTTTCCGGCGCACATTGAAAAAACTGCAGGCAAAGTGCTAATGTATTCAGATAGAGCACAGTACATGTACATTTTACACTACACAAACGTCGGAGAACGTAAGCACTTTCTGAAGTGCTTTAAAAACACAATCGCTTGTTAATACTATGCAGATAGAGAACAGTAATATTATAAACCATTTTGGCGTTAAATGCATAAAAAGCATAAAATGCATTGCTTTTGTGTAAGGTGGGGCGTTTCCCGACCTAGTATAATTAGTTCTAGTCCCAAACCGCTCATACTCTACGTGCTTCGTTTTTCCCTCCAGTACTTCACATCAGTTTTGACTATCTACGCAGCAACATCACATCTGGTTTATTACACCTCTTCAACCAGCCTAATGCCAAGATACCCAGGTTCATGGTATATCCAAAGAAGAAAGCACAAAAATTGACACACAAAGTGGTAAATATCAAGAAGTCAACTTCCAGGACTTAGCAAATTTTCGACCCCACCTGTCGAAGACCCCGGTTGTGGTCGAAAATTTGCAAAGTCCTGGAAGTTGACAGGTTCATGGTATAGGTTCACATGAATCCTACTGTGTTGGTGTTTACCAGCCACTGGTAGATCACTGGCATTTTGAGACTGCCTGTCTTGTAGATGGCAGCACAGGTCACCACACATCTGATTTTATCTCGTTTTCGTACAAATAATCACTTCATTTAAAACCAAAATGCCGTAAGGGCACTCTCCTCCTATTGTACTGTACACATAGGCCGCTCTTCGTAGGATTCAAGCCCTAACTAAGGAGGAGATAGGGCACAAAGTCTGGTCCACCCGAACTGTGTACAGTCATTACATAGCAAGGTATAGCAGATAATGAGGTCAACTCAGGTTGATAACATATCCAACATGGCTACCGTCCATTATAATAAAATAGAGAGTACATTGTACACCTTACACTACACTAACGTCGGCGAACGTAAGCACTTTCTGATTAATTGAGTACAGCGTGGCTTTAATATCACATAGACCATCTCTGACAGCGAAGTACCTAGCACTTGGGTCTGCATGGAGAATTGGAGTCTCATCCCGATAGCAGAAATCGAACCTGAAACCTTCTGACCGTGAGTCAGAGACCAAAGACACTATTTTCACCACGAGAGCTCCACCAGACAAATAAAACGCGTTACCATTCGGAACAACCTGAGGCGAACTGCTTATCTATTCACTGGGCGGCGCATTTCACCTCGGACACAAGTCCAAGGCAGCCATGTTGTTTATCAACAAACCCACGTGACCGACCCTGGGACTATTTTGGCCGAATTTTGGCCTATTAAGATATCCAACCTTATTTCCTGGATAAGTTGAGGCATATTATATATAAACTTACCGATATCTCACCCAATCTGCCAATTATTGATCAATAATTGGCAGATTGAAATTTGAAATTTGAAATTTGAAATTTGATCAATAACGCAACGTTTTTGTGTGACCTATTTCGTTCATGCGCAGGGTGTGATGAGGCGACCGCATCCAAACCCACAGAAAATGAAGGGAATCCTTGCGCGTTCAAGATGGCTGCCTTGGAATTGTGTCCGAGGGGAAATGCGAGCCGTCACGGAAATTGCCGAGCAGTTGCCTTCGGAAGTTCCGAATGACGCGTTACGTGCTTTGGTTTCACGTTTATGAAAATTTATATCTCGTGGCATGAGACAACACCGCTGGAACAATAATTTCAACATTCCAACCGATGAGTCTTTCTTCGTCCGCTGTCAATTGATGTATTACTAACAGAAGAAATCAACGTTAGTGGCGAGTAGTTTGCATGGTAAACGTTTAAAGGATAATTTATCGCAGTTAGCGGAGACGGGAAGTAAGCAATGAGATGAGATGGTGTCCCTAATTTCGCCAAGAGCTCTTAAACAAGAATGTACAACAACTACAGTCACCGCTAATTTCATTGGGGCTACTTTGTGTGAATACCATCTGCTTCGAGGTACGAGAAGAAGTCCCAGTGGAAATGAGGGTTTCTAATATTAGATAGCTGACTGAACTGGCGGCCCACCCTTTTGCGCTTGGTCCGATCACTGCCTTCGCCTATGGGGCGTTATTTCCGCAAAGGATCAGTGCACAGAAATTTTATTTGTATGCCTAAAACGTAATATTATGTACAGCAAAAATAGATATCTATTTTTGTGTACAGTGAGTACTGTCGTCCTGAAGTCAACCAGACCGGTAGGTGCTGCTTCCTAGCCTCCATCTAGCGTACTAAGCTGTTCTGTAGCCTGTTCTTGTTTCTTGTGCGTTTTATGGTGATGTGTGTATTTGGTGTTTTGGACCGAGTTATATTTATATAATGGTGGTATATTCTATATTCTATATTGATGGTATATTCTGTAAGACTTGTTTTGGTTGCCGTTAGTATGGGCCCTTGATTTAACATCATAGACAACACGCGACTTAAAATAGTCTATTGCATCGACCCATCAGCTGTGATCAGAAATGCCGTACAAATCCATGTGCCAATGTACATGCGATCCTTTTTTAGTTAAGATGAAGTGGCCAATTCTTAAATTCCTTTAGAGATGCGATTCTCATCCGTTTTGTAATGGTGAACAACAGACTTCAGTGTCCTTAGAGTGGATGTTAATTGAATTTCCTACTTGCGTTTAGTTCCATGCAGCCTCAGTGTTTTTCTAATGATTAAAATATAATGAGAGTTTACCAGACATTAAATTAACGACCCATCCATAATGATAGCACACATCTGCCGTTTGGCTGCCTGGATGTGAATTAACCTTGGCAACATGTGTTTGCAAACTGTAGAATAAAAAGAGTTCTTCTCACGTCAAATTGCTGTACATGAGGAAATTGAAATTGATCGTTAAAACATGATATTATGCGGCAACATCGTCTGCCTTCATGGTGTGCGCTCACTGTCTGTTTTCTGATGTGCGCTCACCGTCCGTTCTCAGGTGTGCGCTCACCGTCTGTTTTCTGTTGTGCTGCTCACCGTCTCTTTTATGGTGTGCACTCACCATCTCTTTTATGGTGTGCACTCACCATCTGTTTTCTGGTGTGCGCTCAGCATCTGTTTTCTGGTGTGCGCTCACCGTCTCATTTATTTTGACACCGCGACGTGAAAAATGCGACGCTAAATGGCAACCAATACCAATGCCGTCTGGCGACAGGATTAGAAACCAGCACGATTTTTGGCAACATTAAATTGCCGATTATTTGGGCGTAGTGTGGGTGTGCGACCACACGAAAGCAGAAAAGTAATTGAATGCAGAGATACAAACACGAAAATACAGATGGCCGTCTTTTATTCCATGCGAAATTCGGTGACCAATATACCACGACATTGTCATGAACGTCTTATGCCTTATGCATTATTGATGTCAAGTGAAAATATATGAGGGATGTCTGCAAGAATTTGAGCGGAGTATTATTAGCTTAATCTATTGAAAGACGACCATGGCGCTAGAATGACATTCAACTAAGAATTATTGCTCTGGACATGAATTAGTTATGGAGCGCGAAAGCTGCAAAATATAAAATCGAATATAATGGGCATTGCGCTTGTTGTTTACTGTCTGTGGTGTGTAAAATGAATATTTCGTTATGGAATGTGGAAATATAGACGCCTGGTCCTCCGAGACGTGGCCATAACTGAAACGGCGCGCTTAAAATGCTCGTTCGTGAGTCTATCCGAGGCATGATTTCCTTATTAAATGCTGTAAGACCCGAGTTTCCGTAAAGGCCCACGAATAACCGTCGGCAGGACATGATCATGACCAGCCGAGGCGGGCGTTTAACGTATTTGCTTTCCTAAATGAGTTCAGGGCCGACCGCACAGAATGTCCGATAGTGCTTTCGGTGCCTATCGGCGGTTAGTTAATGGGCAAATGCCTTATAACTAACTGCCGATAGGCGCCGGCAGCACTATCGGACTTTCTGTGCGGCCGGCCCTGGTAGAAAGAGTTGCATAGACTTATCGTATAACACTGCTGCTAACGTGATCAAGTGTCACACCCTCCAGCATCAATCACTCCAGAGGTGTTTGGGAATCCTTCCAAATGACTGCAGAAGTAACATGGTTAAAGCAAATCCCTCGCGGGGTTTTTGATTCTTGAGCGGCCCTCTCATAGCGAGTGAATCTAGCCTCCAGGCAACGCCGTGCTCCAGTCATATGCAAAACCAGTGCAAATATGCGAACGTGCACCTGGGGACGAGATTCCATTAAAAATTGGTTAAAATGGATTAATGACATTTTCAAATTCAGTCGGTCAAAATGTACATTTTGTACTATTCACATTGATTTCGAAGCGGCAGATTTTGCAGAATACGCCTCCGAAGTTTGGCTGTTTAATGCATTTTCCATTAAACTAAAATCCTTCTTTCGCCTTTTTCTCAAAATGGCGCTTGGTATTGAGGACCAACTGTCATGGCGCCCCAATTGAATCAAAACAAACCCCGCGAGCTAGTCGCTTTCACAGCACGGCAGCAACATGGTTAACACGACGTCGATAATCGCTGGATTCGTGGTCCCTAGCCGTCACAAAAAAAACTATTATTACTTAAGAAAGCTTGCCATGTATTGCGAAGTTTGTGTCAACTGATTCAATTTGCTGTCACTAAGAATCGTATTACAAATGTCGCCAATGTGAATCCACGGCAAAAGGTATTTTCTTGCAATGGAACAGACTCCAGAGACGTCCAGGTGGCATAGAATATCCTTCCGAGACAAACGCCACGAAAAACTATTTGTATTATTTACAGCATAGGTACGACTTCTGGGAATCACGTCGAAGAATTACGCAACGCCTACCCGTCGGCAACGACAATTTTATTAGTGGTACTAGGTTTCCGATACGTCGCGGTCAATTTGACACCATTTTGTTGATGCAGTTACGTGTATTGAGGGTAGAAAAAAAATGCCACAGGCAACATTAGACAAATAAAAAATATTTTGCCGGGTCCAGCTTTTCCTGTTGGTGACGGTCGGCATTGCTGACCACACAGCAGGCTGTTGATATCTTCGAATCAAAGCCCTGACACTGACGCTGGTAAGGTCAGACCGAGAGGTCTGGCATTACGAGGCCTAGCTTCTCCTGTTGGTGATGATCATCTGATTCTCTGGCCTGATGCCCATCTAGCCTGGTTTGAATCCATCATATTTCCCGCTTCTGAGGAGCTAAGCGCCTCAGCCAATCATCGGTGTGCAAAGGCTAATCGACGTTCCAATCAAAATCCGTGTTACAAATGTGTGGGGGATGGAGAGAAGAGACAGTGCCAAACGGCGATTTGTTTCACGAGTTCTGATTCGCTCGGAGGCGGGGTCAAGTAGGGGTCAGATTCATTTACAATTTATGAATTAACGCAAAAGATGACATGATTGGGACATGGCTGAAGACGCAGTCGATGGCCTTGTTTGGACAAGATGCTGATGATCGGTATTGGTGACCACACAGCAGGCTGGTGACATCTTCGATTCAAAGTCCTGACACTGACGCTTTTGATATGATAATGTTGGAGGAGCTAGACCCCCATGGCAAAGCCAGGTCTCTGTGACCATACATTGGAACACCAAGAAAAGCCTTTTTGGTACAAAGGCAATTACAACGATATTATTCCCTATTGATAATTTCATGCGATCAGTAGCTCTACCAAACTCTGTCCACTGCCATCACACACGACAAATTGTTCCCAGAAATCCCCAAGATAAATTTCGTGTTTGTCATGATTTGCCGGTCGGCTTTGGCATTCTCCGTATGATATACTAAGAAACATGCAAGATGTATCACACACAATGATATCATGAGATACGCTTGATGCAGTCATGCGGCAGATAGGAACGATTTAGTGATGCAATATACGTTCCGAGTCAGAATTCTTTGGTCGAAGTGGCGTTCGTAAAAAGTCGGGCATTTACATGTAGTCTCCGACGTGTGATTATCCTGACCTGGCACGTTTTTTTTCTTTTACACCAAAAAGGACGGGATCGTTCCCGTAAATCAGACAACGGGCTCATCAATAGCACCAGTTTTGGGGCCGAAACGGGCTTTATTATTTATTAGCATAACCCGTGCACGCTAGTGCATGTTAGGGGCGGATCCACAATTTCGGAAAAGAGGGGGCGCACTCTGCTAGAAACATTGAGATCTGCGGTGAATTTCAACGATTTGCTCCAAATTTTAGAATTTCACGGTCAATTCTACAGATTTGTTGGCCGAAGGGGGCGTGCGCCGGCCTGGTTGGAATTAGTGCACCAAATGGGTGCGGTAAGGAGAAATTCACAACCGGTTTGCACCAGGATAGAGCATCATCTATGTTCATGCCAAATTTCGAGGCAAAACTAAGCCTGTAAGTGCAACTTTATTTTGTCCTTTTGTATTATCATATTACGTAGATACAGACATAGATATAGGTATTTTTTGAGGACTGCATCCACCCACTTGTCTCACTCAACGTCCCTTCAAACAAAACTTCATAGTTGTCTCCAACTTTTTTAGTTTAATCAGGTGATATCATTTTTCATTACGTTTGATTGCGTTTGACTTATATCGATATTTTGTTTGAGCTCTTCTTTTGAATTTTTTTGAAATTTTCACTGCCAGGAATGCGATATGCCACGAATAATCGTCCTTAAGTTATGGAGAGGAATGCAAAATCCAAGATGGCTACCAGGCGGCCATATTTGATGTTGGATTGCAGGCTAAAATAATATTGACAAGGTGCATCCTCTGACCCACATCTCTATGCCTCTAAAATATGAAGTTGATTGATTCCACACACAAACAGTTTCTGGATTGCACCGCGCTATACACCGATTTCAAATCTCACAGCGATCACAGCGCCCCTAGCGGTAACTTTCACGGCCATTTCCGGTTTACCTCGCTTCCAGGTATAATTCCTAAGAGCGAGGTTATTTTTTTAACCTCACCACCAGGAGTAACGGCAGAATTTACTGGATCGAGATTGAAGTACGTGTATTTGTTCCCAATGCCGCCACCAGGAGATGGAGATTCCTATATCCCCTGGCGGCGGCATCGGGAATCAACGCGTGTTTTCAACCTCGATCTAGGAACCTCACTACTACTCCTGGTAGTGAGGTTAAAAACTAACCTCATTCCTAGCTTGGAGGAATTAATAGGAACAGTCAGCCGTGCGTATTGCCAAAAGATGGCAGCAAAGTTCTAGCGCACCAATACACAGGAAAATGCACGCCGGTGGTGCTCGATCAAGAATGAATGGGTCCGCTAGGCATTGAATTGGGCCGTAGTGACACCTATTGGTCAACTCGCTGACAGTTCCTATTCCGCCAAGCTCCTAGGAATTAACCTGGACGCGATGTAAACGGGAAATGGCCGTGTAAATCACCACTAGGGGCGCTGTGGTCGCTGCGAGATGTGAAATCGGTGTATTGTCCATAATATCATTCACTATTCTGCTCCACTGACATTCACGGTCGAATTTCGGAAATTCGGCCCTGTAAGTATAAAAAATTTTGTGCATCTTGCCAAAGACAGTCAGTCTCAGACCTGCACAAAAACTTTGGCGACATCGAGACCGGCTAGATGCACTCAGACGAATAATACACGGCCGTATTTGACAGTGATATTTGAGATGTCACCGCCAGTGCAATTGCAGCGTGTGCTTGACGGGGCAGTTATGTTTGTGGTTTTTGTGTTTTGCAAGCATCCAACAAGTTTGATATTTACAAAGCACAGCGATTAGGCATTTTAGGATTGGATTACAAAAAGGTTGTGCCGTCAGGCGCATAAAGTCCTGATTGCATAAAAAATAAAGATGAGCATTGCCTTTTATCATCATAATACAAATAAGTTGAATACGGCATTTCTTTCGAAAGTGGCATTGGTCCTCTGTCAATGTGGTCGTACAACACTATCGATGACGGTGCAAATACGTAAAATCAACAATTGTATACCTACTTAAAGACCAAGTTGTCTCAAACTAGACTACACAGATATTGAAGTGTATAGAATTGTATAGAAGTGTATAGAATATACAAATACACATATTTAGCTTTTTGTTTCATCAAATTCGGATGAGTATTTTGGAAGATATCAAGGAATATGTGTGTGAAAATGCCAGTGCTATTTTCTATACAGCAAGGAATGAGCCAGGGTCGAAAATGCTAATTTATGCGTGATGTCATTGCAGGAATAAATGAAATCAAATCTGAGCCATCTAATGTGGAGATAAAGTTAATTTTCATATACATATTTACTAATAGACAAATTTCTGACTTCATTCTTTCACCTGAACAGTTGTATAAGTCGATTACAGCACTAAAATTCCTGCTCATTATGCAAATTCCTGCAATGACGTCATCTCATTACGATTTTTAGATTAGTACTTTTCTATGTTAAATAAAAAAGCGGTCAGCTCCCGGCTTATACATGTACATGTAGGTTTTGAGGTGCAGGCTGATCACCGTACGAAGTTTATATTCGCACATGGTGAATGAAATGTCACACAATTCTATTTTCACATTAAATACAACTTTTCAAATCGCCAATCTTTTTAATAAAATCTTCTATCTTATGAAAGCCAATATTTTTGTGGATGCAGAACTAAGTTGCCGAGTAGTGCGAAACCTTTCGGAGCCAGCTCGAATATCGCCGAAGGTCATGAAACCAGTCTGCAGGAGTGTTTACCAAGTGCCGCCTAATGANGCATTTTAGGATTGGATAACAAAAAGGTTGTGCCGTCAGGCGCATAAAGTCCTGATTGCATAAAAAATAAAGATGAGCATTGCCTTTTATCATCATAATACAAAAAAGTTGAATACGGCATTCTTTCGAAAGTGGCATTGGTCCTCTGTCATTGTGGTCGTATAACACTATCGATGACGGTGCAAACACGTAAAATCAACAATTGTATACCTACTTAAAGACCAAGTTGTCTCTCAAACTACACTACACAGATTATGACTGAAGTGTATAGAATATATAGAATTTCGCTTTTTGTTTCATCAAATTCGGATGAGTAGTTTGGAAGATATCAAGGAATATGTGTGTGAAAATGCCAGTGCTATTTTCCATACAGCAAGGAATGAGCCAGGGTCGAAAATGCTAATTTATGCGTGATGTCATTGCAGGAATAAATGAAATCAAATCTGAGCCATCTAATGTGGAGATAAAGTTAATTTTCATATACATATTTACTAATAGACAAATTTCTGACTTCATTCTTTCACCTGAACAGTTGTATAAGTCGATTACAGCACTAAAATTCCTGCTCATTATGCAAATTCCTGCAATGACGTCATCTCATTACGATTTTTAGATTAGTACTTTTCTATGTTAAATAAAAAAGCGGTCAGCTCCCGGCTTATACATGTACATGTAGGTTTTGAGGTGCAGGCTGATCACCGTACGAAGTTTATATTCGCACATGGTGAATGAAATGTCACGCAATTCTATTTTCACGTTAAATACAACTTTTCAAATCGCCAATCTCAATCTTTTTAATAAAGTATTCTATCTTATGAAAGCCAATATTTTTGTGGATGCAGAACTAAGTTGCCGAGTGGGGCTAAACCTTTCGCAGCCAGCTCGAATATCGCCGAAGGTCATGAAACCAGTCTGCAAGAGTGTTTACCAAGTGCCGCCTAATGAAAGGAAGTGAACAATCTAGCGATCATCAGTAAACAAAGGGATGAACGCCTATTTTACTTAAATTTATTCACGTAACCGGTGGGAAGCAGAAGCCACTTCATAATAACTTCGTCTTTTGTTGGTGACATTTTGACTTCCTTCCGTATGCAAACATGCGGAGAAACCCAAGCTTCTTAGGCGGCTGAAACGATTTCTTGTGTCCCCATATCCCTGTGTTTCCAGGAGACACCTTGTGAGAGACTCAGACATTTTAAAGTGCCACTGTATGTCTCAGTATCCCTCCCCTGGTGGCGGAATTTGGAACCAACGTGATAAGACTGGTGTCCTGTCCAACCCATACATAGACAGTGGTAACACCTAGGCTAGACTGATACTACTCTAAACTCCCACTTACCTGTCCCATTCCTGAACTCGGACAAAATGACTAAGTCCTAAGTTGAAGATAATGGGGTGGGGGTATGGTCAGAAACAGTAATGTCCTGTCCACTTACTTGTCCGACTCCCGAGCCTGGCAAAGAATGACAGCGTGCGATATCTTCAACTTAGGATTTAGTCATTTTTTTCCGAGTTCAGGAATGGGACAGGTGGGGGGAGTTTCGAGTATGTCGAAATCGTAACTGTCAAAAATGGCCGCCATCCATTTCATCATTTCGAGGCCATGTTATAGCGTGATTAACCCTTCAACAAGTAAGGTACCATGCGTCAACTCATTCTTTTATGTGTGGCAACAGTCTCAATGCCTAATTGGTAACTAAGATAATTCAAATCGATAGCTTTGAACAGTGCACCATCTCCCCTTCGGACAGAGATGACGCATCCTCGAGTCACTTAGCGCCATTTTTGTAGCTCGTCTTACTGCCGCTAGGTGGCTCCTCCTACGTCGGCAGTCAAAAAACCCATTTGAGATCCAATACCGTATAACTTCTAAACCGGAAGCCAACGCGCCAACCACTAGGCCATAAAGGAAATCCTCCATGGCCGGCGGTTACACCGTGCTCGCTGCAGGGGTTTCAGTGCACAAGCTAAGGGGAAAGCATTGCACATCTTGTCAGTTCTCCAATAATAATTATAACTGCATTCAAGTAAATCAATGAGTTGTTGTCACAGTCTGCAGACCATAATCCGCAAAATGACAACCAATACAGCACCAGAACCGGATATCATTTGCCGTAGCTTTACTGATGACAAGATAATCCGCGGAAGATTGAGTTCCATTCGATAGTTTCCGATCACAAAGGTATTAGGCCTGGTTTATAGTTCATCTGATTCGGCTGTCACGCGACCAATAGCGCTGGAAATGGGAGAGTGGAAATAGCCTTTGCCGTACGCTCAACTGTTATCAGATAACGTACAAACCAGGCTAAACTCCCGCAGTTTCAAACCGCAATCCACTACGTTACCAGCGCTCTGAGACTGCTTCAGTTGATGCGATCCCCAAAGTATCACTAATAGACGGCGTTGGCTGTCCGATTCGGGAAATCCCCGCAAGGAATCTGCCGCGAGTATGAATATACAGTGTGCATTTTGTACACGTATCTCGGCCAATCAGAAAGTGCGTTACGGCGGCGTCCATTGAATTAAACCTATGATGATGGCTTATGATTGGATCCCTCGTCAAACAGCGCCGTCTATTGATGATCCTTCGGCGAATTCTGCATGGTAGTAAAGGATACCATATCCTGATGCAACAGGTGGTTTAATTTGTGAAAGGAACTTTGTTGTGGTCGCAGTTTTACTTTTTTAGCAGTGTTGTTCGATTGCTTTCTAAATTCTCCCTACCGCACCCGTTGTGTCCACCAATTCCAGCCGGGCCGTGCATTCCATCCTCGGCCAAACTCACAATCGCCGATTAGGGTACTTACTAGTATGTACATGTAGTAATAACCTATGCGAATACCAAAAATAAATTGATCTCTGATCACAAACATACATCATTCATAATTTTGCAGTGTTGATGTTGATTCATAAGTGTGATAATCTCACGAACTGTCGTGTACTATCTGACCAAAACACGTCATTCTTTTTGGGAAACGGGCCATAACAAACATCCTTACCCGGCTTAACTGAATATATGTGCCCTAATAAGGATATAAATATCTCATCTACAAGTCTAAGGAAATTAGTGAATCCGTTTTTACACGTGGTGTATCATCTGGGTGTTGCTGTGATGCGCCGAGGTGCCACCAACGTCCTGTTGTTAGAAAAATGTAGTATGCTACGGCAGTGAGATCAACTTGTGTCACTGAATTATTGAATAAGACATGGACAGTCGGGGCGATGTGAGGAAGTCATCCATTCAGACATCGCTTGCCGGAAACGTAGGGTTACTGATGGATTCCGCTGAATTTGCGGGTACGGTGCCGGTGTAATGTATGAGAATGCCTCTCCCGTATGACAATGCCCGCTTTATTGTTCGGCGGACACTAAAATACAGAAAGACATGTTGATCAGTGCCTCCCCCATTGTCGGGTAGCGGTTTATTCCGTCAGTCTTTTGATGGAGGACATTGACAAATGGGGACAGTGAAAAACATTACACCGGGGTGGCAGGAATCTATAGATCCCCTAGAAATCAGTCCGAGTGAGCCGCTGTGGTGTTAGAGTAGTGCCTCGGGTCTCTGGTTAGCGGTCACAAGGACGTCAACGGTTGGAGCCCCACTCGGTGTGAGACTTTGGCTAAAGCCCCAGTCACATATCCACTCCGGGGCCCGTACGGCGAGTAAAAGCAGACATTTTGGCCAATTTCTACGGTGCCCAGTTTGATCCAGCCTACTTTCCGCCTATCTATTGAGGCGATTTCGGCATGATTCATCTTAGATCCGAGTTTCAGTCTCTAAAATCCGCAGCAAGCCGCTGGGTGGGGAAAATCGTACGGGGCCCGGTGCATTTGTGACCTAGGCTT
>NMRB01004036.1:0-20995 GCA_002633025.1 Notospermus geniculatus | reverse complement strand
GGGGGGGGGGGGGTTGATCTTGATGAGCAAGTCGATTTTGATCTGATTTGCACATGCCTGTAACAAGAGTCGAATCCGCGCTTTGCGCGATCCTACTGAAATGTAGACTGCGCGTTGTGAGACTCATAAATAAAAATAATAAAAATTAATATGTAGGTCTCAGTGTCGGCGACAACATCCACTTCACTTCCACTATTAAATAAATTTTGGACCAGTTATGACTTTGATAACTTCTAGCAAAAGGACTGAATACAAATATCAGAATAAGCGGAAATATTCATGACATCTCTAACCATATGTACTTGTGATATAAATGTACTTCAATACTTTATGTGTCACGATATTATTAACCAATAAAAACTCCATTACAATACAATAAACTATAAAAATTCATCGAAATTGCATGTCACAATCGGAATTTCTGAATTCCGGCGACTTTGTTCTTTTATATACCAGCCACAATGACTGAGGAAGTAATTACCGGCAGGTCATTAACCACTGGCGTGTTGTGGCCAATGTGTCGTCTGCTGTGTCTAAAAAATGTAAACAGTCGTGTTGTACACTTCATGCAGAACTTAGGTACATGTATTATGAATGTAATAGGGACTTCCGGCAAAGCTCCTTATCGTCGATCCGTATCACGTATGACGTATCGAGCTAATGCATTTTCTATTAAAGTCATACATCATACATGTACGTTATACGGACCGACGATACGGAGCTTTGCCGGAAGTCCCTATTAGCAAAGAACATACGTATACATGTACTGGAAGTAATGGCGACCAGTTGAATTTGGTTATCAATAATATTTGGGTACGCACAGGTACAAAACTTGGTTTCCAATCTCACCGCTAGAGGTTCTACTGAGCTCGCTGTCGTCTGCCGTCCAATAGGAGCTGTCACTACGGTCCAATTCAATGCCCTGCGGACCCATTCGTTGTTTGAGCACCAGTCGGGGGAACATATATCACGTGATCGGCGGGAGACCTCTATTGACAATGTTGTTAAACTACCGCTTATCAACCTCGCCCCATGTAGAGTACTAATAACTCCCGCTCCTAGGGTACCCACGTATGCATTGTATTGCAATCATACAACACAATGCAATCTGCAACACCGGGGCGAAAGGCAACACTACGGTATTGGAGAATGATGCAATCACCGCCGGTGGCGCCAACTGTCGACAAAAAGTGCCAATACCGTAGCCCTTTAACGAAAGTTCTCTGAAACTCCCTATTACACGACATTGCCGAGTGCTATACACGGGAAGGCGAACTTTATACATCAGTTTGTTGGGAAAGGCCTGAAGGCAGCTACAGCAAAGGCAGACCACCTGGATTTTTTTCCGAAAAAACACCGCTTCTTTCCGAATGCTTTAAATATTAGTCATCAAACTCACTTTTCTTTTTAGCTGCAGTATTTTACGGGCCTTGTTGAGCAGAAACTAAACCCCTCGGCATCTGTTGAGAAGAAAAACTACTCCTGAAAATGATACGTCCAGTTTCATTTTCTGTTGCTGTGGTTTGTGGTTGTGGTTTGCGGTGGTCCGAAGACTGAGCTCACCTGCTGCATGGCTGCATGCCGAGTCAGAGGCAGCCTTGAACTGGTTTCGATATAGTAGTCTCCTTTCTACATTGAACCCTCGCAGCTACTACATGTATGGAGCAGCATAACCCGCCGGCGATGGAGGATTTTCTTTATGGCCCAGTAGTGGCGTTGGTCTCGCAGCTAGATGTTATTAAGCAACGGAGTGCGAGTTTAGGACTGCGAGTTGTGGCGATGGGTCGGAGATGGGTGGGACTGTGAGTTTGTGGAGATAGGATTGAGATTTTGATCATTGAGATCATGAATGGGTGACAGGTGCGCGTACAGTACATCTGGCGGACCTTCCCAGTCGAACCTGGAAAGTGCAGTTGGGCACTGATGGAGACGCAGAATGGCGCTAAGTGACTCGAGGACGAGTCGTCCAGTCTCTGTCCGAAGGGGGGGGGGGATGGTGCCGTGAACCCCTTGCAGCTCAGTACTATATGGCACGGCTTCACCCACCGGCCATGAAGGATTTCCTTTATGGCCTAGTGGTTGGCGCGTTGGCCTCGGAGCTAGAAGTTAAGCAACGGAGAGTGCAATCACTACCTGGATGGGTGACCGGCGCCTTTCAACGATCACTCAATTCCTGTCACACATTCACCAGAGCAATCATAAATGAAATGCATAAATATTTCATTCGAATATTTGGCGTTGATGATACTAACAATCCCTGATGATCAAACAATTGGAAAATGTTGTTGAAAGTGAACAAGCTGTGTTGCCAACAAGGCAACAGATAGAGTTATGAAATATTAGATTAATGTACTACATCATCAAGCACAATCTCCAACGCAGAGGTCAGATGGATTCACCTTACTGACTCTGCCTTCAAACGTCAGTGCCCCGTACTTCTTTTCGCGTAGGAATGACGTCACTTAAGATGGCTGCACATGATCGCGAGTGTACACAGCAATCATACCTGCTCGACAAGACTGTCAGCTAAGGTTTCGACGTAGTATTAGTCTAGCCTAGTTACTACCACTGGCTGTGTATGGGATGGACAGGACACCAGTCTTACTGGCATTGGTTTCCAATGCTGCCGACAGGGGATGGATATACGGAAGCATAGTGGTGTCGCTTTAAACACGAGGTCGAGTTGAGGTTAGTCAGCGTCCAAACTAGCGAATAATCTTAAAACGTGCTGCGTATGCAACTAGTCGCTGAGTCAGGGAATTAAGCAGACATTAATAGACGACTTGTGATCTTAAATGGAATGGAATGATGTATTACACCGAGTAAAAATAAATAATGCTCCCAAGAGAAGCATCTGCAGCATCAACTTGTGTTGATTTCAATCGATAGAAGTTACTGGTATCTATCGCCGTACACCGTAATCTGTCAGTCGAACGATAATGTTGAAGTTGACAATACGTGATGAGCGTGTTCTCTCCCCCATATGTGACTGCCATTAAAATTGGGTGGATAAAAATACCAATCCGAACTTTTAATTTTAGTTTCTAAAAAAAATATCAATTTATTTCAATGAATTCAATTCGTTCCAGGTGTTACAGTGGTTGCACTGTGAAATGAGAATGCAGGTTTCATCTTCTTCACCAATTGAACGGTACCTTTTATCCTAGGTACGTTTTATCCTGGTACCATTTGTCTGGGTACATTTTGTCCTAGGTACCTTTTCGTACTTCGTGTTTCGTCGAAACACGAAGTACGAAATACGAAATTCAACTTCATTTCCAGGACCTAATTTATTTCTGGAGATCGTTGGTACCACAAATGTCCCTGCTGCCAGTGCGTCTTTTAGCGTAGGGTCTATCATGTAAGACCGAGAGAGTTATGGTGCATCTTGAATTTTTAAATTTCCTCTTCGTATTATACGAAGTGGAAATGAAACATAAATTTGAAAGTTTAATACATGTATACACCGTAACTCTATCGGTCTAACGTCATACGCTAAAGCCCGTGTCACACTGTCCCGAAGTTGACACCCGATGGCCATACGAATTATGGAAACTTTTGGAAATCTTACTGATAAATGCCAGCCTGAAGAAGTCCCCGGTTGGGGTCGAAAATTTGCAAGATTCTGGAAGTTGACTTTGGGGTCATCTTCACGCGAAATTCAAAATTCCATATTCGTGTGGCCATCGGGTGTCTAATTTCGGGACAGTGTGATACGGGCTTAAAGACGCTCTTGCAGTAGGCAATATTTGTGGTACCAACCATCTCCTGAAATACATTACGTCATGGAAATGAAGCTCAATTTCGTATTTCGTTCTTCGTGTTGCGTCAGATTTGCGAAAACTTCGCTATTGTCACTACGCTGCCAGGGCCCTGTTTCATAAAGTGACTTTAAGCTAATGGTACCATTAACTTCAATGGATTTTCCATTTGGTTAAAGGTACCATTAGCTTAAAGTCACTTTATGAAACAGGGCCCAGAACGACATGTGTGAACATTGGAGTTACTTCGATGTTGCTGCCGCTGACCGACCAAATGTTCTCACCGATGTTACGGTATTTTATCGCAGCAAGTCCAGCAGTGGGTAATTCGCCATAAATCTATATTGAATAATAGCTAATATCATTTTGAGGTCAGTTTCCAGTTCGTGGCCATTCAGTGACACGATGGTAATGGAGTAATCATAATTCCGATAGCCATTGACCAAATAACATGGGTTGATATATCACTACAGAATGGTTGCTGTTAAATGATTAATGTTGTACCATTTAATTAACAGTGATGGTGTGCCTTATTTGGTTGGTGAATCGCTGAGCTTCAGTTGGTACTAAACCCTTGTGTAACTATATCATTCGTAACGTGCTGGGCCGACCGCACAGAAAGTCAGTTCAGTAGCGATTTCGGTGCCTATCGGCAGTTTATTATGGGAAAATGCGTTATAACTGCCGATAGGCCAAATTTTACTCATTTCCTTTGGTCGAACTTTATACCCACCCACCCAGCCATTGGTTGCTTTATCAAGACCCTGAAGCCAAAAAGAGGCCAAAGAAAAATAAGTTTTACTCCTACAGTGATATGCAGTTTGCCCTAAAAAACGTGGATGATATTTTACTGCAGCCCATTAGGCACATTCGACATTCAAAAGTCGAAGTTCAAACGTAGAAGTTTGAATTTCAAATGGGCCAATTGGGATTTCGAGGTATCTATTCTCTAACCTCTTCAATTAAGCTTAAGGAACACAGGTCATTATCCTCGGCCCAGCTGTATGCTGTCATCCCCTGAGTCGCCGGCATGGAATTACACAAAACGGTTCCCAACTGAACCGCCATATTTTAATTGCTTATTAATTACATGGGAATTTGACTTTCTGACATCCAAAATAGTATCTATTTTTGCTGACATGTAAGTTCACCTCGAGCTAAACGCTGCTGGAGGTCAAAGCAAAGTCAGTTACGGTATCCATTGCAC
Organism: Notospermus geniculatus; assembly: GCA_002633025.1. Taxonomy (NCBI): domain Eukaryota; kingdom Metazoa; phylum Nemertea; class Pilidiophora; order Heteronemertea; family Lineidae; genus Notospermus; species Notospermus geniculatus. The sequence continues at coordinate 16,027 of NMRB01004036.1, read as the reverse complement.
TTAAAATTGTGGGTATAGCTTGATGGCTTTAAAGTACTAAAGTGCTTTTCAGAATGTCCAGTCATTTTTGCACTCATTTTACCTTGCAATGGAACCTAACCACAAACCACAAATTGACCAATTACGTGTGCATGATTGCATTATTATCTTGAATCAGAGTATAGACCTGAACAAGGTCCTATTAGAAGTCGGTCAACCGTGAATTGACATGCACACGTAATTGGCCAATTTGTGGTTTGTGGTTAGGTTCCATTACAAGGTAAAATGAGTGCAAAAACGACTGGACATTCTGAAAAGCACTTTAGGTACAGCTGATCCATATTTTGTAGTATCCATTCACTAACTTCCTGGAAGCGAGATTTGTAGCTTTAATAAATTTCGTGATACGATGCATACCAATTTCTTTACGAATTCTAGCGATGAAGGCAGCTAAAACCAAAACTGACTTGACCCATCCATCACAAATGTATTATTAAACAGTGTATACGTGCTTGTATGTTTAAATGACCCTATTAGGTATTTCCATCGGAACCAAACAGATGAAACACTGAATGTTAACAATGAAGTCATGATACATTATCTTTAAACAGCGCCGTCTATTGATGATCCTTCACTTTTGGCGCCAATCATGCCAGTGTTTAGTGGGTCTATACCTATATGGCCAACTGAACACTGGGGACGAGTGAGGCACTTTGGTTCCCTAAGCCGCCGCTAGGGCTAGAAGGCTCCGGCTGTGGCTGCCATCTTTGTGGCATTCAACTCGTCGCGGGTCTGTTTATTGATCATTATGTTGACATCACGGGTTATTTTTAGAATGGGATACCCGAAGCCACGTGGGTGCTAAATGTAATCGAACATGCCGAATCGCGCGGAATGGCAACACCGAGGAAGTTTCTTGATGAGACTGTTTGTATGTGTTGCAGATCTGTAACAAAAGCTCAAAATCATCGCCTTTTTACAGACCGGGGGAGAATGAAATTTTACGAGAAAATGGACTCCTACAATGACGTCAGCAATAAAATGGCAGCCAGAACCGAAGTCTTCTAGCTCTAGCAGTGGCTTCGGGAACCAAAATGGAGTGTAGGCCGTGCGGTTTACCAAGCTTCAAAGTGACTCTTTCTCTTTCGGCAGCGTAAAGCATTTCACCAACAACAAGTCGATAACTTTTACAACCGCCAGTTTGTGACAATGAAGTTAAGCTTCCGTGTGCACAACTTGTGGTAAGTGTACTTGTTTGGTTACAACATCCGCGTGGATTTTTTTCTTTTTTTCAAAAAATGCCTCAGGGTATTTAAAATTCAAAACAATCAGGATGCCGCTCCTATGTATTTCAGCCTGTTTGGTAACTCGTTAAAAGTCAACCCCTCACCAGCGTTTAGTAAAGCAGTGTGCCGTTGTGGAATAATCATCTTTAGAGTGCCACTGTATGAATGAGGCATGGCTCAGTCTCCCTCACCTGGCGGCGAAATCTGGAACCAACGTGATAATACTGGTGTCCTGCCCAACCCATACAAAGCCAACGGTAAAACCTAGACTAGACTGATACTATGTCGACAGTGGGAGGCACTGATTAGCATGTCTCTGTTTTTGAGTGTCCGCCAAACAGTAAAGCAGGCACTGGCATACGGGGGCATTCTCAGTCACTACACCTGAGCCGGTGTCTAACTTGCTTGCCGCAGGGCTTAAAAGTACATATAAAAAGGAGTTTTTTTCTGCTTCAATCCGAAACAATAAAGTAATACATTCGTCACTGATCCCTAAACACGCCAAACATGTTTCAGTAACAATAAGGTCATGAATTCATAATTGACCACTGGTAGAATTTTTTTCGCGCTGAGAGTCGGTGAACGTCTACAACGGGTAAGTTCACCAAAAAAAAATCGAAAGGGGGAATACTTGAAGATTTAGCTACTCTCGGAAGCCGCAAAGGAGGCGGTTTACTGAATGTTTTATACATTTGTATATGTGACTCTTTTTATTGCCGCACTACTGTAGTTTCTGCCAAAACTGTTTATGTGTTGCTAAGGGTGTGGAGGCGTTTTAATTAGCGTAGTTGTAATTATGATAATGAAAGTTATATTAAAGAGTTCCCGCTCACGGTAACACTGACGTCAACTGTCAAAATTTCTGAGTCCACAAAATAAGAGTAATTTCTTAAAGGAGCCTGCTATTGCCACTTTTTCTCGACAGCCGGCGCCACCATCGCCGTGCGCCCCACTCTCCAACCTCAGGGACTAACTACATTGTCGGCGAATGGATCCGATGTACTACGTACATTTTGTAATGATTTTTGAAGTTCGTGTTGCTGCCGCTAGGTGGCTCCCCCTACACCGGCACCGGATGGATGGCGATGGATGGCAATACGTTAAACCTGGCCAGAGGTGATCGAAAGTTCATTGGACATTTAGTTAATGGACGTAATCTTGAGCAGATCACCTCTGTTGCCAGGTTTGTGCATCAGGCACTTGCCAGGGTATCAGTAGCCTCCACAACCCGTGTGATCTGAGTAGGCCTATTGGGTGTACAAGTATTCCGGTGCTAATTTGTGATTGTTTTCTTTTTTTAAAAAAATTGCCTGTACATGTGATAAATGTTTTAAAAAATATCCTTCTGCTGCTCTTTTAAATTGTTTGTATTTATGTTAATAATTAATTTTTAAATAGTTTCTAAAAGAAATGTAAATGTTTTTTAAAAAAACCTCTATGTACTGCTGTGCGGTTAGAGAGTAATAAATTATCTTATCTTATCTTATCTATCTTATCTTACATGTATCTTATCTTATCTTGTCAAAATACTGATAAAGAGATCACCGTGCTCCCTAAAACTCTCGAACTGCCGAATACCATCTTCTCTATTTCACCCCTTCAAATCCTCAGATTAAAAAAAAAGATGTTTGTAGTCGTGTGAAATGACGGGGTTTGACATCGATCTGTTTTTTTCACAGCAGTAGTATCTTGACGTGACTTGAGTCGGATGACTTCGTCGATATTTATATGTATTAACAGCAATACTTCCCATTCTCTTGCGGGGAAAATCAAAGCATTTAGTTGAAGCAACATAAGAGTTACATACACCATCTGCATCGAATGGGACGTGTAATTAATCACTCGAGATACTCTGAAAATTGGCCTGTCATTGGAAAGCCGTGAAGTTTGTACATGTATGTCATGCTGATACGGTTTTGGATGAGGTTTGATGATAAATGCAGTCTGGCTAAGATCGAGAAGCCAGGGTTTAAGCTGGATTAAGGAAACTTATAACGTTACAGCGTAAATTCCACGTTAAGTTTGTTGCCATCAAGGATGGAGCGCCAAGGCTTAAGATCTGAACCCTTAGATGCGTTTTCACGCCCTTAACTGCGCGTCTTAACGCCTTGAACCGCGCGTTTTGACGCCTTGCTCGTTCGGTGGCAGCACGTTGGAAATTAGGGAGGTTTCGCAAATCTGACGAAAAACGAAGTACGAAATACGAAATTGGACTTCACTTCGATGACGTAATGTATTTCTGGAGATGGTTGGTACCACAAATATCGCCTGCTGCAAGAGCGTCTTTAAGCGTATGACGTAGACCGATAGAGTTACGGTGTATATTAAACTTTGAAATTCATCTTTCGTATCGACTTCGTATACGAAAGATCAGTCATCAGATTATGAGTGTGGATACTTCCTGCTAGCTCGCCGTGACCCTGAAACACATCCGTAACTTTACCCGCCCCATGCGACCACTTCGCCTCGATGGACTGAGCTGTACTACCGAGGTGAAAAAGTGGTAATACTCCGAATACTGTTTTCCAGTCCTGGCCAACTGCAAGGCAGCGTCCACAATAAATCACAACAAAACTGCACAAAGCCACACAAAAATCGGTTGAACAACCAAAGTTATGGAATAAGAGTCAACATTAATTTCCTAAATGCAATTATCATGAAGCTGTTTGATCATGGCGGTTGGTACACAGATTAATTGATCTTCTAGTTGTTTGTGGACGACCGTGATATCAAATGTTTGCCAGATTGTTATTCAGTATTATTCGGAAGGGAGTCCATGCCGTCGGATTTTATGCAGCATTCACTGTAAAAATCTTTTATACAACCCCGTTACGAACAGTATAAAATTCAGGTTGCCGGTTGACCTGCAGGCAATAGTATTTGCTTTATACTTTATTTCTGCATTTGGACACTAACCCTAGTAACCATAACCGTAACCATAACAAGCAAACTGCAGTTTACACCGACCTCCCCCGTTCAGGCGTTTGTCCTTGTTCGACAAATGTTCTCTATTAGATCGCAAGGAATTCACTACCAACTGGTGGCACAGAATTCACACACAAGTGATGGCCCAAAATTCACTGACACGGGTGGCCCAGAATTCACTGACATATGACGGCCCAGAATTCACTGACAACCTATGGCCCAGAATTCACCGACAATTCATGGCCNTCTAGCGGACCCAGTCATTATCGATCGAGCAGCGATCATAATAGATTTCCTGTACATTTGGTCCGCTAAGACTGTGCTGCCATCTGTTAGCAATAAGCGCGGCTGACTGCTCCTATTGATGCCAAAGAATTCACTGCCAACTGATGGCCGAGAATTCACTGACAATATTGATGACCCGGAATTCACTGCAACTAATGACCCAGAATTCACTGACAACTGATGGCCCAGAATTCACTGACATATGACGGCCCAAAGTTCACTGACAACTGATGGACCAGGAACCCTGGAATTTGACAGTCACATTCCTTCTATTCTAACCAACGAATCAATTCTGAAAGTTACACGTCAAATATTTGCTGGTGACTAAGCGTCTATCCCCAAACTGGGGGTAAGCTACTGGGTTCACACTTAGAACAGAAACAATACCACTTTATAAACTGCGTTGTTCATTTGTGCCAGTATTTCAAAGTTTTAGAAGAACACCGATACTTCGGCATAAAATATTGATATCAAAATGGATGTTTCACTGAAACCCGAATACAAAAAACTGGATGTATAGCTTTGTTCTAAAATGCAAGGTAGAGAGCCAAATATCAACTTGATAAAAAGACTCCCGTGTATTGTTTTTCCCATATCGATCAAAATAGGCGTAATGCACTTGACAACTAAAGCTAAATTACAGTGCACCGAATCCAATCCAGCCGTTTCGACATCCTGCGTATATAAAGTGTGCAATGGATGCACTTGCATTGCAGCAACATCAACGAATTATTTACTTCTTGAAACGAAGGTTGCACTGCATGATGCCATTCGTAACACTTCGGGTCTTTCCGTCATACTTCGGTGAACACTCCCGTAAGTCATGCAGTCATGCGCGGAACGATTATGGTCGTGATCACGACCGGAATTTTTAGGCTGTCGGACCACTCATAGCGCTTCCGCGAAGAAGATAAACACGTAGCCTAACACCTGCATAACCTGGTTGTCTGAAGGCGTGCTCATCGCTCAATATCAACAAATAGGCATATATTTGATATGCTGTATATAAACTTGAATGTCTAGCCAAGTTACTACACTGTCTATGTGTGGGTTGGGCAGGACACCAGTCTTACTGGCATTGGTTTCCGATGCTGCCGCCAGGGGGGATATGGAGGCTTAGTCTGCCGGCTTAAAGGCGCTCTGAAATTACAGGCCTCGCGATCTCCCATTGTCTGCTTTGGCAGGACCAATTACTCAGGCATAACCCTCGGAAAGACGGTATTCTACAGAAATCCTTGATCCGGCAATGGTCAGCCTAATCACCAAACCAGCGCAGAAGCCAGCTAGCTCCGACAGAAAATCCTACTTTTGTTACACTCTTGTGGTTAGCCATATCGGCAAAGCAATTCGGGTACGTTCTATAAATTCCGCTCAGTATGTTTTTCAGCGGGGAAAAAACGTGCAGAATAGATTGGCCGCAGTTCGTCCGAAATTCATTGGCCAATTCAAGCTTTAGTTCCTTGTAAGAAAAAGCTAACTCTGCAATCAGTGCTAAGGTTTACCCACAAAATGTTGCATCAACAGCGCAAATTACAACTTCAAAGTGCGCCGTCGGTTAGCATTCAATCCTACAGTAGGCTAAAACCTAACAGGAGGCTAGCTTTTTAAGTTGATTAGCAAGCTAATACCATGATGTATGCCAAAAAGCTAAATATCACTTGTGCGGCGGAGTAGACCGGTCGTAACTCGATCAGGTGGAGTTTTTTTGCGATCACGGTGTAGCTATTAGTGACTTGGTTTGATTAGCTGTAACTCACGCTCTGAAGCTATCCATCATTCAACGGTTCTGCCGAATAAAAACTAGGACATTCCCAGGGGGTCTTCCCTTTTGGAATGCGACAATTGCAACTAAGGCAACCATGGTAAAGCCTTGCGTTATGGGACTGGTGGATTGACGCAGAGTGGCAACATCTTCAACAACGACCTTGAGGCTCTTCGTTCTCGTCTTCCAGACGAGAGCGAAGTCTGTATGCCATCTTGCAGTCAAAGACGGGTTACGTACATTAGAGAGTTTCCGCACAGCCCCCCGAAACGCCAACGCGAACGCGAATTCCATTGTTCGATGCCTCGAAGAGAACAGCGAACAATAGGATAGACTTTCGCCTCGGCGTTTCGGGGGCTTTGCGAAAACTCTATTAATTGGCAGTGCCGTACGTTGTCTATGCCGTCAATTTGGTTCGTGTGTGGGTGACTTTTGATTTTTCTCCATTCGAGCCGAAGCCAAAGCATTATTGGCTCTGTCAAACAAGTATGATATCTCAAGCTACTCATGTTCCTCACTTTGATGGGTTTTTTACTTGCCCTTGTAAAGGTACAAGTACAAGGCACCACGGCTTACTGTCAATATGACGGGCATAAAGAGCCAGGGATGATTAATCCCATGGCCCTTGGTGGATTCGAACCAGGTGTAACATCTGTGAGTGTTTCTGTAGTTCAGTGTTCCCCAACAATAGACGCGGCCTAGAATGGTTATTGTTGGGTTAGTTGCCGCTTAAGGCATCCGTCAGGAGGGAAACAATAAGAAAAACACAGATAAATACGGGGAACACTGATCGACGTTACACCGGGACCTGCCGCTTGCTGAGCGGGCGTGATAACCACTCGGCTATCAGGGCCCATATGCATAAAACCTTGCTAGGCTTACATGCCAAAGTGTGCAGTCTGTAGGCCAATGTACACAACCAGCAACCAACTAAGTTATGAATACATGTATAGGCCAAGGACACTTCCCTGTGACGTTTACAACGTTTACATCATATGGCAGCTAAAAAATCGACAGGAATTAGGAACCTGGCTGGCAACATGAAATAAGATACCTTCCTTCTTGGGCAGTATTTTTTCTCAAAGCAAATTATCAGCCATGATGTATGATGAGGTTCCACGATTTTTTGTGGTTCCCCTGCTTATCTCAGCTTGAATGCAACATGTTTCCACGCCATGCCTTTTCTCCCTTGGAAGTCCAGTTGGCAAAAAGGACCATTACCATCAGGACCGAAAACGATATCGTTGAAACCAGCTAAAGAATGACTTGAGCCAGAGCTGAGCTGATCAGCAGAAAAAGCATTTACTCTCCATTCCACTTCCAAGTGGCGCGAGGTTTATCAACGATAGCTCCGCAACGGCTGGGTCAAATTCGACATACCATACATCAGTCGACTTGTCTTTCTTGTCGGTATCTTTCTGCTATATTCATTTTTCGCGTAAAGCTGACATAACGGATCCCTATCTCAAAACCCATGTCATTTCGCCATGGTGTTCAGTGCAGTTTACACGTGCGCGATGCATTGCGTCATTTCAAAATGGCCGGCATTTCGGTCGTAAACACAAACAGTGATTTGTGAAAGAACCTTTTTCTGTCACATTTTTCGGGAAAGTGACAGTGATGATGGCTGTAGCGGCAAAAAAGACAAATCGATTGGTGTATGGTATGCCATTTTTGACCCATCCGTTGCGGAGATATCGTTGATAAACCTGGCGCCACTGGGAGGTGGAATGAAGAGTAGTTTTGCTGCAGTGCATATTAAGTAAACCTTTATTCTTCGCATCATATTTCCATCTTTCTGTAAATTCCAATAGCCTTTCCGATATTCTGTAAACTCAAGATTGCTTCCAACGTTATCTTTCTTGAAAAGAATTGTATCTTTGAAGAGCAGATTTTGTTTCCAACAGCAATAGACGGATGCAATTTTTTCCTCATGTGATACTAAAATGCCTCGTGAAAAATACGATATACGGTGGTTTCAAATTTAAAGTACACTCGTCCGCAGTGTTCATTGCCCATAGGTGCAGACCGACTAAACACTGGCATGATTGGCGCCAAAACTGAAGGTTCATCAATAGACGGCGCTGTTTGACAAGGGATCCAATCATAAGCCATCAACACAGGTTTAACCGACGCCGACGTAACACACTTTGTGATTGGNAATGGCTCAAAGTTACTTCTTACGAAATAGCAATATTTTTTCAGACAAAGCAAGAAAATTATCGCAAACTGTAAATATGCATAGCGTACAATGAAATAAATGTTCCCGACAACTGTTGATTAAATAAATACGTTACCTCCAGGTCATTCAATGCAAGGTACGGTAGGCCTCCTGGCCTGAGGGATGATGGACGATCACGACAAACGACGGGGTAAATACGAATTTATAGAAGAAACTCTGGTTTAAATAGTCACAGAAGGTCACGAAACAGTGAACACTAACAAGTACAAATGGGGGTAACAAAAGGGTGCTAGATTTGTTTACTGGGCCTAGGTGCAAGGCAGCGAGGCTTAAAATCACACGATTTCTGAGAATTATTGATCTAGGCCTAAACCGGGTATAAAAGGATAATCAATAAAGAAGGGAATCGACAGCAAAATATAAAACGAAATGGTCCAGGGACCATGTGCTCACCTGTGTGACATATGCACAAGACATAGGCTATAGGCTTAAATCCTGTTTTCTGGCGGCCATATTTGAAGTCCGATCGGACAAGAAGTTGCTGTAGGCTACACATAGAGGGTACCTTGATACATCATCACACCTAATTTGAAGACGCCAGGCAAAATAGCCACGAAACGTACCACCCAATGATGAAATTTGGATGTTTGACCCCAGTGACCGTGAATGTACATGTAGGTCAAATAAAAAACCTGAGTGATATGTCATGTATCCACATCAGATGAACCTACGATAACAATTTGGTGAGGATCCGACCAGCGGTTAAGGCAAAATAGCACTTTAAATTTTTCGGTTTTGCCCCTGGTGGCCAAGCCAGGAATCAAATCGCACCGAAACTTCGGGTCTGAGGTTACATGTATCTGACCTAGGGACACATCTGTACCAAGTTTGGTGTCAATAGGTCCAGTAGTTACGGACGAGGACGGACGACGGACGCTGCATGCACCACCCTAAAGCCAAGTGCACATTTGCGGAAAAAACCCAATGCGTTAGGGGTGTTTTTAAAGTCGACTGACCCAACGCTATCGACTCGTCATTCAGCCGGGTCAGTAGATTTTTAAAAACACCCCTAACGCATTGAGTTTTGTCGCAAATGTGAGCTCGGCTTAAGAGCTCACCAGGTGAGCTAAAAATCATTCACAGTTACTGCGTACCAAACTGCAACCTGTAATTTGATACTTTTATGTACACCGTACTATAAAATATACGGGCACTTGTAATTCTGCTTGATTTATTATAAAAATATGAAGCCTATGGAAGGACAACATTAGGTGTAGAAATCACACGTTGTTCATGACACCGACTGAACAATATTTGATGGATAGGTAAACCTACCAGCTCAGAATTATGAATTAATTGCATGCACCCTATTGATGAAAGCGAAAAGCCAGCTAAAATTGTTTGGCGCACGGAAAGCCTGTTGATTAATTTGTAAATTAATACCCAGTGCTGTTGGAATGAAAAATGTGATGGCGATTTTTTAAAATTTGCGAGGAGTGTGTGGAAGTTTTCAGTCTGAATGGGTTATACCATTAGGTATGGTATGTTTATCACTTTTTGGTACGTTCGTCGTACTGGACGTTATTGAAAATATACGTTGAATGAGGATAGAGAGGCTTCCCCTATCGAGTCTGTGGGCAGGTTCACATCGAACGTGATACGCACATGCATATATGATGATGTGGCTAGTCTCGCGCAACCAGCCCCTCGTTCATACTCCGAGGTCGTGAGACCGAGGGTCTGGCACAGAACGCAATTCTCATTGTAATTGGGTCAGTGACCTTATTCCGATGATTCAAAATAAGGGGAGCTTCGCTGATTGGCTAGTCACTACCAATGTATCATGGGTCTCAAAAGTTGGTGACGTAGGCTGCAGTTTTACTCGCATGCTGCATGCTTTTTGCATGTGTAGTTGTGTTCTACGTCATCGTCGGTAGATTGTCCGCCATGATGGTTTTACAAGTCAAAGTAACCATATGGACCAGACTCTAAAATTGGAGATTGCAAGAGTCTGGTGGCACGAGACTATGATGTGGCAGGGTCATCTATGTAGATTTGAATAGGCTTACATTACGTACGTAAAACGCTGAAAATAGCTCTGTTATCCTCAGAAATGGAATGCAAGTCTCCAAGTTGACAGATTCATGTACCCCACCACCACAGAAGAAGTTGAAGCTCCTGCCTATTACGTGAAGCCAAAATTCAGGCAGAGAGAGACATCTGGTGGCAACTCATGAAGTGTATCCCTCAGTTACTTCATCGTTCACAGTTGAACCTTTATGTTTAATTTATGCTGTTGCTTTATACTTTCAACCATTACCCCACTGTACACAAGCGTACGCTGCTTTCCACCAATGGATGGCAGAAATAGCCCTCCAGTGACAAATACATCAAGTTTTTGTCTCTAGCTTCGTCAACACTTAACCAATACTCAAAACAGTTTTTACTAAAATTCAATCATCTTTTGGGCACTACACATCCTGGCTTTCGTTTTCACAAACATATAAACAACAAGGATGTTTTGTCCACAAAGTCTGAATGACGGGGACGCATGGAGAATTTCTGCGTGACGTAAAGCATGCATAAGTGTAAACATCACCCGGAAATGAAATGGAATGTTTTGAAAGGGGTCTGTTTGAGGTACCTCGCTGGAAAAAACAAAGCTAGTCGGAAGATTGTGGTTGGAGTACGATGGAATTATTTACAAACCGTTCAGCTGGTTACAAATGCGTAGAGCTACATGCATTCTCCCGTAGCAGGGTTCAGTCACGCTCTACTTCATACACTAATGTAAGTGGATGAGCAATCGCGAGGTAAATCCCTGCTGTCGGAGGATGAGCTACATGTCAAAAACCAACGTACTATGTACCACTTGGAACGTGAAGTAGATCGTAACTACCTATTCAGTTTGTTGCTACGTTGCAGGATGTCAAAGGACAGAATTAACTACCGAATCGGTTAATCGACGTCCTTTTGAGGATTATTGAACCTGTTAGATGCCAAAATGACAATGACGAGTGCAACCAACTCGAGAGGTCTGCACACTTCAATCTCAACTGTCGCTTCCACTTCAATTACTAAATCGGCCGTTTTGCCCTCTAACCGCAAATTTGTGCAGCACTTGTGAGTCAAAATGGTTTATCTGCTTGTTTTCGCATCAGGGTTGACAGCTATGGGTGGTTCCAGTGGATTGACTTGGTGCTTGCCTCGAGGGTATGTGGTGTGACACAAAATTGTCCTATAGAGGTTCTTCACGTGACGTCACACCCTAATTAGCATAGAATTCATAGGAACTGGTGCGGCCATATTGGCCGTCAGCGTCAATGGGGTTTATTGAAAGAAATCAGATTTTAACTGGAATATTTTCCAAACTACCTTTCTTATCATTTCAGTTTCTTAGTATATGATTTGTCAAATAAAATCACATGTTCTACAGCAGTCTATATCCAGAAATAAAGCACAAAGGCGACACACACAACATGATCTAAAAGCAGAGGTCGTCATCCAGCGTCTTTTGCAACAAATTTTCAACCCCAACCGGGGTCTTCTTCAGGCAGGCACTTTCTTGCAAAATACTACAGAGAAGACTGAGCTGAATCCTATATGATATGTAGATCTGAAGTATCCTGAACAAACAGGACGTGTCAACATTCTGCATCAGTCTGATGACACCTATTGGTCAACTGACTGACTACTCCCATTGAAGTAAAAATTTACGAATCTTTTGTGGTATTATTTTGTTGTGGAGCAATTTTATGATATATTCAGTATTAAAAAGTTTGAAATTTTTTGGGACACCCGATATTCCACGCAAATATCGTTCAGTGAGTAATATATCTTATCAACAGTCTTCCGCTGTCTGGGGCCCACACAGCCCTTCAGATCTGGGGTACCCTATACACCGGAAAAGACGCACGTACTCCTGGGTACCTTATTTGGTGAAAAAAAAATATTCAAAATGCAACTTCAACCATCTCTCGCTAAAGGTCACGGTTTCATAAATATCAGGCGCTGATTATATTTCCACACTGGCATTGCTATTGGAAGGAGTACACTAGTTTCAAAAGCAGGCAGTACAATGCAGGTGAAATGTTATCCAGGTTTCTTTTAGCGAAGGCAAAATGCTATAATACGTCCGTGAAGACCAGTGCCGCGCACTGGCATTTACCGATCGATGGTTTACAACGGCGAGTACCACTTTCAAAGTAAATACGAGTCTGCGAGCGTGGCAGACTTCGTAAGAGGGACAAAGCAACTGAGTGGTGTTGACGGAACGCCGTTGATAACCCTTTGGTTACATTCATTTTACGGTCGAGCAAGTTTACACAAATGAGATAGTCCACGGGCCATGTGCTCACCTGGTGAAGGTACCAGAACAAATGACAAATGTTAAGTCGGAATGTTACAGGGCAAGCCCGAGTTCCAGGGTAATATGATGGTCAAAATTTCAAGGTCAAAACATTCTCGCTTGAGTAATTTATGATATATGTGCCAACGTCCAACTGTACGCATAGAAGGTACCTAGATATATAATCACACCAAGTTGGAAGATACCAGGTCAAATGACCACAAAAAGTGCCAAAAATGGCAAAATTTTTAACTTTGACCTCAATGGCCTTGAAAAGTAGGTCAAATCAAAAACCTGTCACATATGTCATGTATCCTCATTAGATGCATCGATGATGAAAATTTGGAGACGATCCAGTCGTTAGTTTAGGAATTAATTGACTTTGAGTTTTCGTTTTGGCCACCTGGTGGCCAAGTAAAGAATCGATTTGGACGGAAACTTGGTGTCATAGGTCATCTGACATTGGGGTTTAAATCGACCAAGTTTCAGATCAATAGGATCAGCAGTTACGAAACGTGCCACAAAATGGCAAAATCTTCAACTTTGACCTCTCTGGCCTTGATAAGTACATGTAGGTCAAATCATAAACCCGTCACATATGTCATGTATCCTCATTAGATACACCTATAATAAAAATTTGGAGACGATCCATTCATTAGTTCAGGAGTTATCGCACTTTTTTTCTTTTCGGTTTGGGCCACCTGGTGGCCAAAACAAGAACCAAATCGGACCGAAACTTAGTACCATAGCTCATCTGACATAGGGGTATATGTGTACCGGTGGTGTAGTGGTTCGGGCCTCCGACTAGCGGTGAAAAGGCCCCGGGTTGGAATCCCACTGGGCGTGAGACTTTGGGCAAGTCTCTGCCTCACTGGCCTCTCTCCACCCAGGTAAAATGGGTACACCTGTCGGAAATGGTCGGATTGTAGGGCTGAATGAGCAGCTCATCAGAGTTCTACTGAAAGGTTTCAGGATAGACTGGGGTTAAAGTGTAAAGTCGGATGACACCTCTACCGTTGTTGATATCAGACTATAAACCCAAACTTTAACTTTAACTTTCAGTTTCGGGTCAGTAGCACTAGCGGTTACGAAACGTGCCACCAAATGGCAAAGTTCTGAACTTTGGGGAGTCTCTGTATCTCGCACTGTGAACCAGGCTTCACGGGCAATTATGTTTCCAGTCTCCCGTCTAATCGTTCCAATCTAGAGTGTTCCAATGGTTGATAATTATCTGTTTTTGTTCATAAAACTCTGTTCAGATCGTTATCGATAAATTTGAAGTGTTCCCATCATCTCTATCGTCACTTTCCAGTCATCACGTATTCAACGTAGTAACTCTCTTTGACAGCGTAAGTTTTCTCCGGGGGCTTCGGTTTCCTCATGCAGTACATTAAACTTCCCCAATGTTCTCGACAGAGCTAATAATACCGCATTTGTCACTCAAGTTTCGATTCAAATTTAAAAACGTGATAACATTATGCTTTTAGCTGTACGCCTCAAGTCAAATGTAAAACAGCCAAACTAACTTCATCATGTTACAAAGCGGTTTAATGGTTAGAAAGAACAAAAAAGATTCAGCAATAAAGCCAGTACTAGGTATTAACCAATACCATGGAGAATTAACACACAAAGAAATGAAAAAAAAATCTGTTGGGAAAAGTTTGTGAAAAACGTGTTTTTCAAATTCATGTACATTTTCCTGTACATTTATGTATGTATGATGACGTCCTCAACGTAGTTCCCATTTTCAGCAGATTTTACACCAGATTCCACTTTAACAAGGTTCTGTATGGACCACTTGATGTAAAAAAATTAGATAACAATGTTGGTTAATGGGGATCATTGCTACAATAGAGGGCAGCACAACGAAACCAGATACAATACACCCTTTCAGAAATACGGCGCTCAGTGTTCAGTGATGACGTCTAAGGAGGATTCGTAAGCCAGTTCCATTGCCATACAAAAGAGACGGTCACGGTTGACCACAATTTTGAATTCTTTTGATGACGTGCAGAGGGGAGAATTTAGTTCGAGCGCTGGCCGCTGAATTTCTGGAAAGGTGTGGATGCCACTTTCATTTCTGATATCAATAGTTTTAACACTAGTGAAACCTATTTCGGTAGTGGGCTATGGTGACCATTATTGTTGATCTTTGATATAGTTCTAACTACATGTATAGCCTACATGTAAACATTCTTTCGCAAAAATGGTCTTTTCCCGCGCTCGCGATTTGACCATCTGCATCGTTTTCATATTTCTTGCAAAATGCAACAGGTAAACAGCATAGACAATTCAAACTATGAACAAGGAATGCAAGAACCATCCTAAAAGCGCCGATTGGAAACAAACACATTTTGTCTTTTAAAGTAAACATATCAGAAAATTTTCTGTTCTCAAACTCACAGCTCAATTTGGTACTGCGCTGCGCCAGTTGGTCACGCACTTGTAATGCATGGCCAATGCATTTACGAAATAGAATCTGGTTTCTAAGGTGAAAGACATTGCTTCCTACCAGATTCGAACCACGGACCCTCGCATAAGGCATCAATCGCCAGCACTAAGGGGCAGCACGCCTTAACCACTAGGCCAAATCCCCATCTTCAAAAAAGATGGTTCAATGGCCAATGCATTTACCATTAGAAATGACGAGATCCCTACGGGGCTCATAGATTGGTCCCATACCTTCGTTGGTAGGAACGGTTCGGACACAACATAACCCTAACCTAATACTTCAAAATGTGAAGTTTTAGTCGTGGGTTGACCATGATAATTTCAGGGTTTGGGGTATGGAAGATAGGAGGGATTATTTCGCACGGTTTTCAGTGCAACCACTGAAATGGGCGTAGTAATACAATTACGCCGCTGGAAGGCAGAGTTGTGATGTGGTCACTATCACACTCTCTCAAAACGTAGATATTATTCTTTTCTAAAATATTTCTGTGTCAGCCAGAATATTTGAACACATTTTTTCCAGATATTAACCATGATAAACAGAGAAACAGGTTAAGATGTACTATTACCGGTACCTTGCAACCTGATTGGTTCATTACTGTCACGTGACCATATTGTGTTGCGTGTTGGGATCTGCGCAAAAATTACACAACGTCTTTGCAGCAAATACAACAAAACCGCCTAAAAAGTTTTGTTTTTACTCCCGGTTACAGCGCTGGATCGTGAGATCCGCTCGTGGCATTTGGGATATTTGAGCTTCCAGTTCGTGTTATGACCGTGACAAAACATTGCGTGTCTGGGGCGCCGAT